>JAYMFT010194090.1:0-11803 GCA_038088735.1 Panulirus argus
CAAAAGTTGGTGACTGAGTTTGGAAAAGTGTGTGAAAGGAGAAAGTTGAGAGTAAATGTGAATAAGAGCAAGGTTATGAGGTTCAGCAGGGTTGAGGGATGAGTTAGTTGGGGAGTGAGTTTGAATGTGAAAAAATTGGAGGAAGTGAAGTGTTTTAGATATCCAGGAGTGGATTTGGCAGCAAATGGAACCATGGAAGCGTAAGTGAGTCATAGGGTGGGGGAGTGGGCGAGGGTTCTGGTAGCGATGACAAATGTGTGCAAGGAGAGAATATTATCTTGGAGAGCAAAAATGGGTATGTTTGAAGGAATAGTAGTTCCAACAACATTATATGATTGCGAGGCATGGGCTATAGATAGAGTTGTACAGAGGAGGGTGGATGTATTGGAAATGAAATGTATAAGGAAAATATGTGGTGTGAGATGGTTTGATCAAGTAAGTAATGTAAGGGTAAGAGAGATGTGTAGTAATTAAAAGAGTGTGGTTGAGAGAGCAAAAGAGGGTGTGTTGAAATGGTTTGGACATAAGGAACATATGAGTTTGGGGAAGGTTGACAAAGAAGATATATGTTTCTGAGGTGGAGCGAACAAGGAGAAGTGGGAGCCCAAATTGGAGGTGGAAGGATATAGTGAAAGGGATTTTGAGCGGTCGGAGCATGAACATGCAGGAGGGTGAAAGGCATGCACGGAATAGAGTGAAATGGAACGATATGGTATAACGGGGTCGACGTGCTGTCAATGGACTGAACCAGGGCATATGAAGCGTCTGGGGTAAACCACGGAAAGATCTGTGGGGACTGGATATGGATAGGGAGCTGTGGTTTCAGTGCATTACACACGACAGCTAGAGACTGAGTGTTGAGCGGATGTGGCCTTTCTTCTTCAGTTCCTAGCGCTATCTTGCTAATCGTGGCATACTACCCAACCTCGTCACAGTGTTCATCGGATCTTTACATTTCAGGTTCTCTTTCACTACACGTTACATAGCTGGATACCGTCACAGCCTGAAGTAGTACGTATCAGTCACATTACGCCACAAAGTGACACTGCATTACGTAATGGAACCACCCCGTCACAAGATCACGTCAGAAATGAGATCGTATAACAGAACCCGCGTCACATTGAATAATATTTTATAGACCCTCATTCACACTGAATAATATCCTGTCCCTACCGTATCCGTAATAATGTAGTCGTCACATGAAAGTGCGTTACACAGTAAGGTAAGCAAGTTCAAAATCGCTTTAAACAACACGGAAATCCTCTCCTCGCGTACATACAACACTATCTAGGTAATCTTAAGTAACACTCATTCAGTAAATTTGTAAGATTTGTAAAATGTAGATTTTAATTTCTCCTGTAGTGAATATAAGGAAATATATGTCTTTATAGCGAGGTCAGGGAGTGGCTGACGCGGGTATATGTGGTAACTCTAGAGACTTGCTGCATAGAATACCATTGGCTATAATTATATGGCAGTTCATTGATTTTAAAGAAGTTAGTTTGGATTCTTAATTTGTTTTTCTTATATTATTTAATTTACCTTTTTTTTATTCCTTAATAGAAAATATTAGTTTTGGGGAAGGTGTGTTTATGGAAACTCAGTGCAGGTCAAGGGCGGTTTTTGCAGCCGTTGGCTTTGACGTCATCGTTTTTCTCGGCGTCCTCCGATTGGCCAATAATTATGACGTAATCCTTGATTATACTCTCTCCTAAAATTTTGGGGAAAGAATTAGGCTCGTGTTCGCTTGCTCATCATGTCGGGTTTTAAAAGCATAGCTGAAAAAAAAAAAAGAATTACTTATTCATTTAATGGATATTGGTCCAGAGCCTTATGTGTGTGTTTCGTGTCGAACGTTCCATGAATATTTAAAAGAACCCAAAGCATTGTAAGTAGAGAACTTTCTGGAAGGCTCCGCCGGAACCCCAAGGGAGTGTTGACAATGGTGAATTGTCGCCTTTGCCTTATCAGTGGGCGCTGCTCTGTCTGCCGGGGCGGAGGGACAGTCTTCATGTACCGCTGGCTCCCGGGGAATATTGGTTAATATTTAAATTATACTAATGGTGTATGACTCGCATACTGAAGAAAACAAAAATGGCTTATGCGTGTACATAAATGAGTATATTTATTGGTATCGTTGTAATGACCTATAACGACATTAGGATTGATGGTTTAGTCGTTAACGTGATTCTTTAGGCAAGGTCAGAAAGGTCAGGCCCATCGTGCCTGTGAACTATTTGCCCTCTGACCCAGCTACTGGACGGGCCCGGGGTCGAATTCCAGTCAAGGCAGGCGGCTCACAGCCAACCCCAGCTGTTCGTCCTCACCTGTAGGGCTGGTCGATGAATGGATACTTGGCATAAGCTGGTGTGTCTGCGTGTGTGTGTGTGTGTGTGTGTGCGTAACTTAAGGTTAAGACATGGTATATATATATATATATATATATATATATATATATATATATATATATATATATATATATATATCTTTACTGTTTTCTAAAACATTCAAAGAGATGCAATTACGCTCATATTAGGAAAACTGACACGTTGACTACAGTCCTTTCAGTATAATAATAATGATAATAATTATAATAATAATAATAATAATAATATTAATAATTATTATTATTATTATTATTATTATTATTATTATTATTATTATTAATAATACGACAAACGTGGTTCGTACATCGATCAAGAGAACTGTTCCTACCTTCCTCGCGCGTAATACCCGCATGACCTGACCGGTTGTGTCGTCTGTTATGATGATTTCCTACAAAATGAAGGATAATGGCCAGTAATTACCTTCTTCCAGGCCTTCATCCCTTCCAGTTAAATGACATGACAGTAGAGAAGATACTACATTAAATTCCTTCCAAATTCCAAGCTGTAGGATGTGGTGGGGAAGAGAGGAACGGGGAGATCAGGCATGGGGTGTGTGGTGTGAAGGAGAGCGGAGGCTCCTTGTGGGGTGACTGGGGTGGAGTTAGGTAAGGCGGGGTTGGGCATCCTCGCGGACCCACCATGTTTATATTCTGGAGCCATGGCTGACGCGCGCTCCCTCCGCCGCCGCCCCAAATGTCGTACAGTACACGGTCCTTCCTCCGTTTTACCGCGTTCGTACCGCCTTGCGAGGGCAGCTACCGCCTTCCTCCTCACGTCCGTGTCACGCCGGAGGTCGTCTTCTCCCTAATTCCGCCCGAAAGGTCGGAGTTCACGATCGTACAACTCTCTCACACACAGACAAAAGTCTGTCTTTTTTTTTTCTGAAATCGAATCC
Organism: Panulirus argus; assembly: GCA_038088735.1. Taxonomy (NCBI): domain Eukaryota; kingdom Metazoa; phylum Arthropoda; class Malacostraca; order Decapoda; family Palinuridae; genus Panulirus; species Panulirus argus. The sequence continues at coordinate 3,283 of JAYMFT010194090.1, forward strand.
ATCTTGTGTACACTCCGTGGGGCCTGCATATTTTCCTGGCCTGCACCAGCCCTCGTAACTAGACGTAACAATCTGGGTTGTACGTTACTAGTCACTAAGTAACGTAATCAACAGCAGGAGTAATTAGTAATTGGCCAAAAATATCTTAACCCCCTGCCAATTTGCCGGATCTAGTTTGTGACGCGCGTTGGACCCCGGGTAAAGAGGGTGTTGCGCGGACACCTGGTCCGGGCCGGGGCCCGGCCCGGGCGGGTTGTGCGTCGTTGCTGACCTTGACATTGTCTTCACCTTCTTTGGGACCCGAGAGGCAGGAACAGGCCCCCCTCATGCCACGGCATGTGATCACGTACTGCCTCCTCCTGTGCGTGTGCGTGTCTCTCTCCTGCAGCCCGTTCCCTCGCAGCGCGGGGATACAGACCGGAGGAACGGCGGAATGAAGAGATTGGGAAGGGGGCAGGATGGGGGGCGACGCCACTACTGCTGCTGCCCAAATCCTTCGAGTGGGCAAAGGAGCGGCGAGAGGCGTGTGGCCTTGAGGGCATCCTACAGGTGGGAAAGCTCTCCTCTCGCGCCCTTGTTACCTGACACACACACACACACACACACACGCGCCACAATTACAGGTTTTCACCGCGTCAACTTTGCCTTGAAGAGGACGACCAATTTACCTTGCAGTGGACGTGCTCCAAGCGGTAGCCATGCAACAATTAACCTTCCGTCATGGGGCAGTAACGTCGGAAGTTTACTCTCTCAACCAAACCGCTGACAGGTCCAAGCCAACGTAAGTAAAGTAATATAAATTACAAAATGTATATTATACATTTAGACGAAAATTATGGGTACGACAAATTGACCTCTAAATTGCAGTGTTTTGAATTTAAAGAGAATCTTGAAATATATATATATATATATATATATATATATATATATATATATATATATATATATATTCAAATTAAACTGACATATCTGTGGTCATATGTCAACTATTTCCTGTAATTAGTTATACGATTATAATAAGTCTCCAACACTCCCTCCACCACCACACGTCCCCAAACCCCCGCTCCCTCACCACACACCCCAACACTCCCTCCACCACCACACGTCCCCAACAATCCCTCCACCACCATACGTCCCCAACACTACCTCCATCACCACTCGTTTCCAACACCCCCTCCATCACCACACGTCCCGAACACCCTCTCCCTCACCACACACCCCAACACTCCTTCCGCCACCACACGTCCCCAACATTCCCTCCACCACCAGCAATCTTGTGACGACCTTGGCTAAGGTTAGGAGAGGAGAGGCTCTGTGCAACAGGGTCCTACACCACACTCATTAATGGCTCCGTCCGGAACCACAATGAGTGTGTGAGGAGACCATCTGATGAGTGTCAGCGATGAGTGAGTGTGTATGATGAGTGCGTGTATAGTGAGTGTAAAGCAAAGAGTGTGATGAATATACATATACAAGAGGGGGTTAAGTGATGAGTGTGTTAATGAGGTGCGTGTGATGAGTGTATGTATGTGTGTGTGTGTGTGTGTGTGTGTGTGTGTATGTACAGCCCATACAACGGCGTATGGCTGGAGACGGACATACGCAATACACATGCGTCACTGTATGGTTTGGTTTCTACGCCGAGCGCAGGTCTTTAAGTAGCTTAGCTCCGATCGCCCTCCTCCCCTCCCCATATCGACTCCGTCGCAAGGACGCGCGAGCATCTGACGCTCCTCTATGCAAGGACGCAAGCACTGGACGCTATCCCCTGCAAGGACGCAAGCACTGGACGCAACTCCCAGCAGGGAGGTAATACAAGCGCCATTAATCATCACTGTTTCTCCTCCATCACTACTGATGTCTGGCTTATCTTGGGGCTACTAATGATGGAAACATTTGTCCTTCCTGTTACCTTTCCCTTTTTCTCCTTCTAGCTAGTACCAGGGTGAGAGGTGACCTCTCTCTCTCTCTCTATCTCGCTTTCTCTCTCTCTCCTCCTCTCTTTTCCCCCTCTCTCTCCCAGGTCAAAAGAGGGCGCGCGGGAAATGCATCTCGTAAGACATATGAGGGGTCAGCGAGACGGGGCTGGTCTAGAGTGGGGGTAAAATCTGGCATTCCAATGCCCATAGTGGCCCAAATTAAAAGCAGAAAGGGGGTATTTGAGGGACCCCAACTAAACACACACACACATACACACACACACACACACACAAAACCAGGCGGCACATGATTCCCGTAGAACTTGGCTCCTCGTCACGGATCACCGAGAACCCTCTTTTTCTTCCCCTACGCCAAGAATACCCTTTAGCTCCTCCACGTCTTCCGCCAGATGACGGCAGACGCCTAGGCTATTCTGTGACCCCCCAAGATGGCGATGTTTTCATCTTCAATTCTCAAAACCCCCAAAATTACTGTCCTCAACAACCTCGCTATGTAACCTCTTCTCCACAACCTCTCCAACCCCTCCGGGTAAGCCGGGATCGGGTCGGCTCAAACCCACCCCCCCCTCCAACCCCACCACTTCCCACCAACCTCACCAGGTCAGCTGGGGAGAGGCAGGGTCAGGACCCAACCCCACCACTTCAAGTCAACCTCACCAGGTCAGCTGGGGAGATGTATTGACCCAACCCCAGCCCACACTGTGGTGAACAAGATTACGGTGATACCATAGATTGGAGGAATTATCGCCCCTCCCCCTCCTTTTCTCCCCCCCCCCCTTAAACGCCCCCCTCCCCACCACATCCCTCTCACTACTCACCCCTGCACCCCAGGGGCACAAGCCAGGCCCATGAAATACCCTTCCCCCCCCCCACACACACCTACCAGTAGGCCTAAGTAATCAAGATTCCACCACAACTGTGTGCCTCACCTTAGCAACTATCCTCCCCACTCCCCCTGTCACCCCCAGCGAAAGTGGGGAGAGTATATCACCCCACACACGCGGCGCGTCTCTCCCTGCACGTGATCCACAACTAAGATCACGCAACAGACGTGTGGTAGCTCAAGTTCTAACACACCCTGACCTTGGCCCAAGGAGAGACGCCCTTACTTGAGCGCTCCCAAAGTCGACGATGATGATATGCCTTCGACGGCTCACTTCGCCTCCTCACAGCTCACTTCGCCTCCGTGAGTTCAAAAGGCAGTTCCTGCTCAGGTTCCAACCGAAGGGTGAACGATACCCTTTTTTCCTTCGGGCTATACGTCGACTGGAGAATGGCTCTCCCCAAGCGAAAGTGTCGTTTGGAATGCTGGGGGCTTTCAGCCAGCTGGACGTGACAAGTGGGGTGCTTCAGGGATTAGACTTTGGCTCAATTCTTTTTATACGAATCCTTCTTTGAGTTCCCAGGGGAGGGGTTGACAAGGAAGGTATATGCTTCAGAGGTGGAGGGAACAAGGATATGTGGGAGACCAAATTGGAGGTGGAAGGATGAAGTGAAAGGGATTTTGAGCGGTCAGGGCCTGAACATGCAGGAGGGTGAAAAGAGTGCCCAGAAAAGAGTGAAATGGAATGATGTGGTATTCCCGGGTCTTGGCCACCTGGTCAAACACATCAATCCTATTCCCCTGTCACACCGATCACTGCATCATGGTACTGATCATACGGTTGGTCTGTACCCCCTGGCTAAGACCTGGCATAATACAGTATATCTACATCAGTAGCCAATGTGATTACTGTATTGTTCACAAATGGTAGGTAACAACCACTGTGTAGTTACGAGGTTCATTCGGATTTCGATGCTTTGCAGGTCATTCAAATCCCAACAGCTGTCAACGTGTGGTTGGTATGAATCCAGATGTCAGTTCACCTTCTGTCTCCCTATAGGTACATCAACTGTACACAGAATAGTCATGCAGAGATGACATTTAAGGGACTGAAGACAGGTTGAAGCTAGGTAGTTGCCGCAACACAATACCATTGTATTGCTGCTATATTCAAAATACTAGATGTGATTAGTTTACAATAAGAAACTGATAATGACATGGACAGATGACAGTCCACTATTTCTGTAAAATGCTATCAGCATCAAGGGATTTATTACATCGACTCCCATCATCGTTGTGCATCATACTGTATTTTTCTGTACTAGCAGACATATTTCCAGATTATTTAACAATTTTATTCAGCAACTGTACCATATGTATTAAACAAACACTGAAGGCTTTATGAGAATCCAATTCCCTAAGGTGACAGAGTAATTACAAGGTTATAAGTTCCTAAGGTGACAGAGTAATTACAAGGTTATAAGTTATCTCATGATAAGCATTGGTGATAAGTACTGACGCATTGTCCTACAATAATCTATCATTTCACCTGTTATACTATGTGTGGTATTAAGAATACGGTTTGGTATGCCCCAATGAATTTTCTATAACGGTGTTTCTGTATTTATCTACAAAGGTAAAAGGATGGAACAATATACCTCCCCAGAGCTGGCAAATATGCGTATGGCTTATGGTGCAGCACATGGAAATGACAGAGAAGCACAGTGGCTGTATGCAGCACGATCCCTCTGTGAAGGTACCCACTCCATTCAACATTTGTTGCTATAGACAGATGACAGTTTATGCCCAACTAGGGTTGATGTGGGTAGCCCTCGGGGTACTCATACACCACACAATGAGGAGCAGGTGTTAGGGGCTGTTGGTAATAATGGTAGGGAAACAACTCGTGCAGTTGCGCATGATTTAGGGATTAGTCAGTCAACAGTGTGGCGAATGCTACATGAACAGTTATCATATCCATACCATATTCAAAGGGTATAAGCATTAACTCCTGCTGACTTTCCACGATGACAAAAATTCTGTGAGTGGTTCATAAATGAAGCATCACACAATGACAAATTCGGTACTTTGGTAATGTTCACTGATGAAGCCACTTTAACCAGGACAGGACTTTCTAATACCCATAAAATGCATTATAGGGCTGAGGAGAACCCATATATCACCTAAGATATAGGATACCAGCAGAGGTTTTCTGTCAATGTGTGGTGAGCATACTTGTATATGTGGTGAGCATACTTGTAGAAGATATCTGTTAGCTCCTCATGTACTTCATGGCCATCTGACAGAGGAACGACATCTACATTTCCTACAGAACTATTTACCTGATTTACTTGAAGATGTATCCATAGCCACATGCACAAGAATGTGGTTTATCCACGATGGAGCCCCTGCTCATAATAGTCATATTGTTCGCGATTATTTACATTGTACGTTTCATGGTAGGGTGTTTGCAAATGGGGACCCATGCGATGGCCACCACGCTCCCCAGATTTAAACCCAGTAGATTTTTCCTGTGGGGTCAACTAAAAACACTAGTGTATGCAATACCAGTTGAAAGGGAGGAAGATTTACTCTCTCCAATCCATGATGGCTGCAAACAAATTCACAATACGCCAGGTGTGTTGGAACGTGTTAGGCACTCCATGATCTGTTGATGTAATTTATGTATCGGTGGGCAGTCACATGGAACATTTGTTATAAGCAATGTGTTATTCTACAGTTGTATCCTAATGTCGGAAGGATATCCTCAGTATTACTTTGTACATGTTGTTTCTTAACATTATTTTTGTTTAGGATGTAAGCATTACCTAATCTATCTACATACAATAGTGTACAAATATGTTCTTATTACTTATGTTTTCCGTACGTTTCCACACTACTCATTCAGGGTGGAATGGTACTGTTTAAGCTTGGGGACATGTTATTATGAAGGTGTAAAATGAATAAGGCATGATAAATAGAGCTGCAATCTCCCCGTACCTGTACAGTGCATACTACACGGGTTTCATGTGCACTAGCTGTGTTGTGGATACAAGTGGTATTGGTCATTTGCATGAATAACCCCTTGCTTGATGTCCTGATGGATGCCACAGTGGTACAGTAATTAGGAAATTGATAAGTCACAGAAAACTGCAGTTTATGTGGAGGACCATGGCATGGTGATAGGTTAGTGAATTACTGTCACATTGGAAAGCTTCACAACCAGTTCAATACATCACAGACTCTGCCAACTCATGGAAGATATGGAGTGAGGGGGAGGGGAGTTTTAGTCTTTGCATGGGGGCATGAACTTCATTATCCACTGGCTTTGACACACGTACAGTATAGCGTATTACGTAAATGTCCTGTACCGTATCTCATTATCTGCTCACTTTAGGAACACAGTACATTTAGATGTCAGTTGGTAAACAATGACCAAAACATAAGTACCAAAATGCAGTAACCGGCATGGAAGGAGGTGAGGGTTGATGTGTTTGGATATCTTCATGCAGCATTACCAACTCTCAAACAGTTTATCACTATATTGCCTTTATCTAATTACATATATGTCTGCACATTCACTGGATATGATATATATTATTAGGTGTTCATATTCGACCTGTAGTCAAGATTTGTTGGTTTAACTTTGTGAGAGTGTGTGACAGAGTGTAAGGAAGTAAATTCTAGATTTATGTGGGAAAAACTGAAAGTGGATGGCGAGAGATGGGTGATTATTGGCGCTTATGCACCTGGACATGAGAAGAAAGATCTTGAGAGGCAAGTGTTTTGGGAGCAGCTGAGTGAGTGTATCAGCAGGTGCACCTGACTGGGTATTAGTGATGGGTGATTTGAATGCAAAGGTGAGTAATGTGGCAGTTGAGGGTATAATTGGTGCACATGGGGTATTCAGTGTTATGAAAAGCTTGTGGATTTGTGCTGAAAAAAGACTGGTGATTGGGAGTACCTAGTTTAAAAAGAAATACACAAATATATGTATGTGAAAAGGAGAGATGGGCATTATTACATTATGTAGTAATTGATAGGCATGTAAAAGAGAGACTTTTGGGTGTAAATGTGCTGAGAGAGGCAGCTTGTGGGATGTCTGATCACTATCTTGTAGAGGCGAAGGTGAAGATTTGTAGAGGTTTTCAAAAAAGAGGAAAGAATGTAGGGGAGAAGAGAGTGGTGAGAGTAAGTGAATATCAAAAGGAGACTTGTGTGAAGAAACATTAGGAGAGATTGAGTGTAGAATGGCAAAAGGTGAGAGCAAATGAAGTGAGGGGAGTGGGTGATGAAAGGGAGATATTTAAGGAAGCAGTTATGGCATGTGCAAGAGATGCATGTGGCATGAGAAAGATGGGAGGTGGGCAAATTATGAAGGATAGTGAGTGGTGGAATGAAGAAGTAAAGTTGCAGATAAAAGAGAAAACAGAGTCGTTTGGACGGTATTTACAGGGAAGGAGTGCAAATGACTGGGAGATGTATGAGGAAAAGTGGCAGGAGGTCAGGAGGAAGGGGCAAGAGTGGAAAGAATAGGTAACTGAGAATTGAGGTGAGAAAGTATCGTTAAATTTTAGGGAGAATGAAAGGATGTTTTTGGATGGAGGTAAATAATTTGAGAAAGACATGAGAACAAATGGGAACAGTGGTGAAAGGGGCAAGGGAGGAAGTGATAACTGGTAGTGATGAAGTGAGTAGGAGATGGAGTGAGTATTTTGAGGGATTGTTGAATGTGTTTGATGATAGAGTGGCAGATGTAGGGTGTTTTGGTCGGGATGGTGTTGGAAAAGAGCGAGTCAGGGAGAATGGTTTGGTGAAGAGAGAAGAGGTTGTGAAAGCCTTGCGGAAGGTGAAATCTGGCAAGGTGGCAGAAGTGGATGGTATTGCTGTTGAATTTATTAAGAAAGGGGGTGTCTATGTTGTTGACTGGTTGGTAAAGATATTCAGTGTATGTATGGATCGTGAAGTGCTTGAGGATTGGCAGAATTCGTGTATAGTGCCACTGCACAAAGACAAAAGAGATAAAGGTGAGTGTTCAAACTACAGAGGCATGAGTCTGTTGTGTGTACCTGGTAATTTGTATGGGAGGGTATTGATTGAGAGGGTGAAGGCATGTATAGAGCATCAGATTGGGGATGTGTGGATCAGGAGTTTGCTTTGAAAAATGTGTTTGAGAAATACTTAGAAAAACAGATGGTTTTGTATGTGGCATTTTTTGGATCTGGAAAATGTATATGATAGGGTTGAGAGAGATGATTAAGGCGGTTTACATGGTGACAAAAGAAAACACAAATCACTGGGAGGGATTTGTGTGCCTTGCAAAAGTGGCCACGAGACAGATCACCGTGGCACAAGCAACGAGATCAAGCTTGATGGAGACGGCAAAGTTATTCACAGCAGGGGTGGCCAGGTGGAACACAGCAAACATGGCAAGGTCAAACGCCGTGCACAGCGATTCGAGAGGTCACACCAGGTACCCAGGGGGGTGAAGGCCAACAATGATATGTACATAAGCTGGAATCCTGTTCTTTTGTACTCATGTTGTGATTAAGACTATTTCGAAACATTAGATTTGGTTTAGTGTTTCCCACCCAATTTGTGCTTCACCCCACCACATCACCAGATTGTCATGGAATATTCATATTCATATATATATATATATATATATATATATATATATTTTATTATTATTATTATTATTATTATACTTGATCGCTGTTTCCCGCGTCAGCGAGGTAGCGCCAGGAAACAGACGAAG
>JAYMFT010194101.1:0-11803 GCA_038088735.1 Panulirus argus
CAGATTGCTTTCAACTCAACTCTGTCAAGTAAGGAAACAGAGCTAGAACCACCCCAAATGTGGGAGCAGTACTCCATCCATTTCTTCAATCTAAGATGGAGCTGACTCTGTCATAGAGATCTAGAATATTCAAAATGTACAACCTCCTTTTCCTGAAACTATGTTGTCTTCCTCTTGTGTAGTTTCTCCTTTGCAAGTTGTTATTCATTGTTTTCTGATTACCTTTTCTAGTGATTTACAAACCACACTTATCAGCGAGACTAGCCTGTACTTCAGCATGATTTCCCAACTTCTACCTTCTTTCACATGTTTAAAACTACCCCTTCCTCTAGTGTTCTACTGCAAAATAACAACCCAAATTCTTCAGCACATATGGGAACATTTCATCAGGGCCATAAGCCTTATATGAATCAAGTCATTTTAACAACCTTACTGTGTCATTTCTATTAATCAATATACTTTCCAAGACTTCTTCCCTGCCCAACCTTTCTAACGCTGGTGTAGCATCATCCTCCAGTGTGAAAACACTTTTGAAATTATTATTCAGTTCCTCAAATACTTCCTCAAGTGTTCTCTCTGAGTTCCTTAGTCTGATTAGCTGTGTTTTAACCAATAATTTGCTGCTGAAGAATTTATGAAAAAGCTCTGAGTTGTTTTTTGCCTTGTCCACAATGCTCTTTACAAAATCTCTTTGCTCCAACATATGCCTTGCTCTTATATAGCTTTCTATAGCTGGCTAAAGTGATGTTTGTACCCCCTCAACAGTATATCTCTGAACTCTCTTACTATTTTGGCATTTCATGTTGAACCATATCTCATTCCATTTTATTCCTCTTCCTCCTCTCATAGTGTCCCTTGGTAAACATGTTCTGACCTCCTCACAGTAGATCTATGTCACAAAACCTTCAACAGCACTGATCTATACTCTTGTTGTACAACTCCCTTTCCCAGTCTCTATTTTCAAAGATCTTAATCAGCTCTATATAACTGCCTTAACTATACTTCCACTTAGGGTCCTGTGACTCCATTTATATCCTACTTGTGTCTTCCCTGAATGCATAGTCAAAATCAAGTACTACATGATACCTTTTCCCTATAGGAGCCTCACATTTGATGTGCTCTATTCCAATGCAATTTTCTGTAAAGATGAGGTGAAGGAAAAATGGGGTATCATTCCCCCTTAGAGCTTGTATGTTCTATGATGTGCTGATACAGCAAGTTCTGCTATATACTTCTGGGAGCTTGTATCTCTGTGCTTCCCTGTCTCGATGACCAACTATGTTTCTTTTAGTTTATTTTCCAATAACTGAAATCCCCTAATACCAATAATTTATTAGTTTCAAGGAGGAAGTGTCCTGCTGCTTCTCTCACGATCTTGTTTATTCCTTCAACATGTTGAGTGCTGAATTACTTATTCCAGACCAATAAGAAAGGAAAAAGAGAGGGCTTATGACTCTACTAGGATCATTTCACCAACTTGATCATTCCCTCATTAAATTGGGTGTTGAATTAGTTGTTCAAGACCATTAAGAAAGGAAACAGAATGGGCTTATAACTCCTGGGATCATCCCAAGTAAAGCCTAGCAAATCTTTGTGGCGTACATTGAAAACCCCTGATTGCAGGATTTCGTCACATGGATGTGAAGAGAATAACATCTTAGAAAAGGAAGTAAAACAATAGCTAAAAAAATATAAACTGATTAACTGACATAAACAAAAAAAATAGTTAATGTAGAATGTAATAACAGTAAGAAGCTCAACAATGAATAATAAAAATTATGAATCATATATTGCTAACTGACAACCAAGCCAGGTACAGCAGAGCTATCCATTTTCACACCATAATATTTTAAGTCTTGAAGTTTGAGCCACAGAATTCAAGCTGTGAACACTTTGGAACTTTGTGCATAACCATTAGGGACCACTGTCTCTAACAAGAAAAAAAAAATAGTAAATAGTCAGGCAAAGCAGAGAGAATTAGATGTATTCTAAGAGCTAAGTTCAACAAAGTTCTTCCCATATGAGGAGGAAGAACTGGGAGTTTTGAGGTATGGCAATTCTAAATATTGATTCTAGCTTTGATGAATTTCCTTACAATGGTTATAGAAGGAACAAGGAATGAAACAGCTGGAATCTTTATGATATCTATAATAAACAATGTTTCAAGAGACTATAGCGTCTCATGAGAAAAAGATTAAATGACTAAAAGATAAAAGTCTGGGGTACTGTGAAAAAGTACTTGAAAATTTGTATGGGAACATGACTAAATGTGACAAAGTAAAACAATGATAACAAGTGAACAGAGAAATCCAGGAGTTAGACAGGAAGAGAAAGTGCACAGAGAATTCTAGGGTTGGGAAGACAAAAGAGCGATCAAATTAGTAAAATCCTTTTTACAATGGGAATTAGACAATAGTCATGTGGCTGAGGAAGAAGTACTGTACCTAGAGCACCAGTGCTAGAAAAAGGGATCAGAAATCAGTGAACCTGGGTAGTGAATTACTAAATGAAGCTACAGATATTGCAATATACTTTGTTAGAGACAGAACAATCTGGGAAACCTTTGGATTCTTGCACAAAAAGTTTAAGAAAGCACTGAGTATCCTGGATAAATGAATCACTGTAAAAATGCAGTCCTAAATGAGACATGAATTAAGGATATGAATGAATCATATCTGCAAGTGTTAGCCAATAAGCAGTCTGTATCAAATGAACACAGAGTGAGATAATACAGCATGAAGCTGACAGATGTAGATGACATGATTTTTTTGGCTGGAAGATGACCATGTTCCAGCAAAAAAATAAAGGGTACTAAAAGAAGAGACAACATCTAAATGCTACTGGAGGATATGATCATGACAAATGCCATTCCTACGGAAAGAGGTATCTAAGAAGACTGACAGAGACTGTCAAGATACTGTGAATGGAATGGTTAAGTCAGGAGGTATTTAAGCAGGATAAGAAATTTGCTAACAATAAAGAATTCAATGGGCTGTTAATCAGAGGTTATAAGCCAAAGGAGATGTGAGAGAAAAACAAAAAGTATAGTCAGATTATCAAAAATGGGAGGGATCAAAAAGGTTAGAAAGAAAACTATCCTACCACCAGGCCACGGAAGCCAGAAAATGTTACGTACTGTAATGTAACCCTCAGATTATAGGTAATTTAAATGAATGCTTTTATAAATCTAATTACAAGAAGGGGGTTGGTTCCAGCCCCCCACTCCTGCTCCCATTAGTCACATTCTACGGCATGCAGGGCTTACAGAGGTAGAATTCTTTCTCCCTTACCCCAAGGAAAATTCCATTTTAATTTCTAAAAGATTGAACAGGAGAAGGAGCCAAGCAGGGACTGCTTATCTTCCTCAGAAGCTCAGGCCATGTGTGTGTTGACGTAACCAAGATGAGAAGAGAGAAGAGATAGATAGTATGTTTTAGGAAAGAAACCTGGATGTTTTGGCTCTGAGAGAAACAAAAAACAAAGCTCAAGGATAAAGAGGAGGGATGGTTTAGAACTGTCTTTGGAGTAAAGTCAGGGGTTGGTGTGAGGACAAGAGCTAAGAAAGGAGTAGCACTTCTAATGAAGAAGGAGTTGTGGGAGTTTGTGAAAGAGTGCAAGGACGTGAATTCTAGAACTAATGTGGGTAAAAATGAAAGTGGATGGCAAGAGAAGGGTGATTATCTGTGCTTATGCATGCCATGAGAAGAAAGATCATGAGAGACAAGTGTTTTGGGAGTAGCTGAATGAGTGTATCAGCAGTTTTGATGTAAGAGACCAGGTGATTTGAATGTGAAGGTGAGTAATGTGGCAGTTGAGGGTATAATCAGAGGCATGAGGTAATCAGAATTAGGAATAGAAATGATGAACATATTGTGGACTTGAGTACTGAAGAAGGATTGGCGACTGGGGATACCTGGTTTAAAAAACAGGGACATGCACACATATATGTACATGAGCAGGAAAGAGGGTTAGTGGGCATTACTGGATTACATATTAACTGACAGGTATATAAAAGGGAGACTTTTGGATGTAAATGTGTTGAGAGGGGCATCTGATGGAATGTCTGATCACTATCACGTAGAGGGGAGGGTGAAGATTTGAAGAGGTTTGCAGAAAAGAGGAAACAATGTCTGAGAGAAGACAGTGGTGAGAGTAAGTAAGTCTGGAAAAGAGACTTGTGGGAAGAAATACTGGGAGAGAAAGACAAAAGGTGAGAATAAATGAAGCAGGAGTAGTGGGTGAGGAATGGGAGGTACTTAGGGAAGCAGTGCTAGCATATGCAAGAGATGCATGTGGTGTGCAAAAGGTGGGAGGCGAGCAGATTTGAAAGGGCAGTGAGTGGTGGGATGAAAAAGGAAATCTACTTGTGAAAGAGAAAAGAGAGGCAATTGGACACAACTTAGAGGGAGTGCATATGACTGGGGGTTGTGTAAGAGAAAATGGCAGGGGGTCATGAGGATTGTGTGGGGGTTGAAAAAGAGGGCAAATGAGAGTTGGGGTAAAATCTAGGGAGAATGTTATTTTGGAGAGGGCAAATGAGAGTTGGGGTAAAATCTAGGGAGAATGTTATTTTGGATGGAGGTTAAAAATGTGCAAAAAACATGAGAACAAATAGAAATATCAGTGATGGAGGCAAAAGGGGAAGCGGTAACAGGTAGAGATGAAGTGAGGAGGAGATGGAGAGAGTATACTGAAGGACTGTTGAATGTGACTGATGACAGGGAGGCAGATGTAGGGTGTTTTGGGTCAGGGTTCTATGCAAAATGAGAGTGTTATGGAGAGTGGTTTGCTGAAGAGAACAATGTTGGTGAAAGCCTTAAGTAAGATGGCATGTGGCAAGGTGGCTGGAGTGGATCATATTGCAGTTGAATTTACTCGAAAAGGGGATGACTGTTTTGTTGATTGGTTGGTATGGACTTTTAGCATACGTATGCATCATGGTGAGGTACCTGAGGATTGGCAGAATGTATGTATAATGTCATTGCAAGAAGGCAACGGGGATAAAGGTCAGTGTTCAAACTATAGAGGTATAAGTCTGTTGAGTGTACCTGGTAGGTTGTATGGAAGGGTAGTGAAAGAGAGGGTAAAGGCATTTACAGAGTATCTGATTGGGAAGGAGCAGTGTGGTTTTATAAGTGGTAGAGGATGTGTGGTTCAGGTGCTTGCTTTAAAGAATGTGTGCAAAAACTTAAAGAAACAAATGAATTTGTATGTGGCATTTATGGATCCAGACAAAGCATATTATTGGGTTGCTAACTTGTGGAAGGTCATAAGAATATACAGAGTGGGAGGAAAGCTGCTAAAAGCAGTGAGGAGCTTTATCAAGTGTGTAAGGTATGTGTATGAGTAGGAGGAGAGGAGTATGAATGGTGCCAAATGAAGGTTGGTCTGTGGTAGAGGTGTGTGATGTCACCATGGTTTAATTTGTATATGGATGGGGTGGTGAGGTAGGTAGGTGCGAGAGTCTTGGAAAGAAGGGAGAGACTACAGTCTGTGGGGAATGAGAGGGCCTAAGAAGTGAGTCAGATGTTGTTTGCTGATGTGAGTTAGTTGTTGTTTGCTGATAATACAGCACTGATGGCAGATTCGAGTCAGAAACTGAAGAAGTTGGTGACTTTGTTTGGAAGAGTGTGAGAAAGGACGAAGTTGAGATTAAATGTGAATAAAAGCAAGGTTATTACATTTAGCAAGGTTTCAGGACAAGTTAGCTGGGATTGTGAGTTTGAATGGAGAAAATTTTAAGGATGTGAAGTGATTTAGATATCTGGGAGCAGACATGGTAACAAAAGGAACCATGGAAGTGGAAGTGAGTCATAGGGTGGGTGAGAGGGTAAAGGTTCTGGAAGCACTGAAGGATGTGTGGAAAGAGAAAAAATCATCTGGGAGGGTATAAATGAGTATGCTTGAAAGCATAGTATTCCCAACAATTTTACATGGGTGTGAGTCATGGGCTACAGATAAGGCTGCTCAGAGGAAGGCGGACATGATGGAAATGAAATGTTACAGGACAATATATGGTAAGAAGTAATTGGACTGAGTAGGTTAAAAACAAGTTATAAGAGAATTGTGATAACAAACAGAGTGTGGTTGAGAAAGCTGATGAGGGTGTACCGACCTGAAGAGAATGAGTGGTGAAAGGTTGACAATGAGGATGTATGTGTCAGAAGTGGAGGGAATAAGGACAATGGGGAGTAGATTGGAAATAAAAGGATTGAGTGAAAATTATTCTGAGTGATCATGGCCTGAACATGCATGAGGATGAAGGGCATGCTGTCACTGGACTGAACCAGAGTATATGAAGTGTCCAAGGTAAACTGCAGAATGGTCTGTGGGGCCTGGTTGTGGAGAGGGTGCTGTGGTTTTCGTGCATTACATGAGACAGCTAGAGAATAGATGTGAACGGATGCAGCATTTCTTCATCTGTTCCTGGTGCTACCTTGCTAATGCATGTAAAGGTGATCAAGTATGAAAAATAATTATACATGAGTGCAGATGGACTAGCAGAAAAAAAAAAGTTCAATGACAGAATCAGAAAAAAACAATCAGATATTGCTGAGCTATCTATCTATCTATATCTCTGATGCCTGTTCCATTCTGGAACTTCCTCAAGGGGACTGCCAAGGCAAGAGAATCTCCATAGTGAACTTCAGTGTTGCTTCTTAGCCTTACATGTCTCAACCTTAATAGGTCACTGGCAGAGGGCAAGTCCAGTTCAGTGTCTACAGGGGCTCCTACCTAATGTTCCTGCTGACTACTTCTACCTAATGCTCCAGCCTAATGTCCCTATCTACAATTTCTACCTAATATTTCTCCCTATTGCTCCTACCTAAATGTTCCTACCTACTAATTCTATCAACTGCTCCTACCATTTTGCAAAATGGCTGGGATAGCACATAAAACTCATAAGAAAATCTACAGTTACGAAAAATGAGCTGTGTAAAAGAAATTTACCAAAAGATAAGATTTACCCTAATCTGTTTAGGACATGACTGGGCTTTTTACTAAGGTATAACATTTAGTTACAGGAAATATTGATGGATGAACTGTTCAAACAGTGCTCTATGTGAAGACTAAATGTACAACGCAGCAAAGTAGTGTTGATAGTTTATAATTCTCCAAAGAACAGCAATTAAATAGAACAAATACTGAAAGAAAAACAAGTAAAGACCAATCAACATGGTAGAAAAACCTGCATCACCAAAGATGGTATGGTCCTAGTAATGAATAGGCGAGATTTCAATTATCTGAGAATAAAAAATTTCTATTCTCGTGAAAAGACAGTCATTGAGAGAGAAGTTCTAAAAGCACGCAAAGGAAAATTTCATGTATCAGCCTGTCACTGACCATAAAAGAATCAGAAAAGGTAGATCTTATCTTTAAACATAGTGACATGGGCATTGAAAATTTTAGATATACATCAACATATAAAAGTGAGCTTATGATGCATGAGTTGGTCAATGTAGTCAATGAGAAAATATAATGGAATTCAAAGTGGAAACCAGAATTAAAGAGGAGATATACTCGCAGAGACTATTCAGATTTCAATAATATCTTTAAGATATAAACTGAGAAATGGAATTCCATAGCCAATATACTGAACGCTGTCAGGAGGATGAATACCTTTGGCTTCAATTATTGAGGTAAAATTAGGAAATAAAAGGAGTCAGAAAGCAAAGGGCATCGGAATGTAATATGGAAGAGATCTAAGCAGCACATTGGCCAACCAGTGTTATGAAAAGTATAAGAGAAGGAGCCAATTAGTGTATGAGAAGTATAAGAGAAGGAGCCAACCAGTGTATGAAAAGTACTGGAAGGAATAAATATGACAAGATAAAGTAGGAGGAGCTACAGGAAGATTAAAATGTAATTACTTATTTATACAGAATGAGGAGGGAGTTTTACACTCATGGGGTCCAATTTTTTAACACTCTAAACTATCATGCAACCTCTTGTATTTATGCATGCTGTTTGCATTAATAATGTCCTCAGTCAATCTGTTTCAATCATCCACCAACTTTATAATATAAAAGCATTTCTTTAAATCCTTAATTTCATATTATGCCCTTTGGTTCCTCTATCCTCACATTTCTTAATGTACTGTCCACTTCATCAACCTCTCTTAAAAACTTGAAGGTTGTGATCAGGCAACCTTCATTCTTCTTTCTTCCAAGGTGCATAAATTTAAGCTTACTGCCTTTCCTGTACCTTAGCTCTCTTAATTTTGGTACCATCTTTGCTGCCCTCCTCTAGACCTTCTCTCTGAGTTCTTTGTGCTTCTGTAGGTGTGGTGACCAAACCTGAGAAGTATATTCTAGTTTTGGCCTTATGTAGGATAGGAACAACTAGCTAAATATATCTTTATCCATTTATTCTGATATTTATTCTGATATCTGCCAGCAGACAGTTTGTCTCCTAATGCCTACCTCCAAGAATCTCTCACACACAGAATCTTGAAGCTTACTTCCTGTTAGGTAATAATCATACTGAGGCTGCATTTTGCTTTGTCCCAGCCTTATCACTTTACATTTGCTACAGATGAATTTCATCAACCACATTTCAGACCAACTCTGAAGTCTGCTTAGGTATCCATGTAAGCTGGTGCAACCTCTTCACTTTTCACTATCATTATGACTTTTGCATCTTCAGGCAAGTCATTAAAGTAGATCAAGAAGAGCACTGGTCTGAGAACCATATCCTATGGCACCCCACTGGTTACCTCCACCTATCTGAAAAAGGCTCCCCTGACATGAGTCCTGTGTTCCCTCACACTTAGATGATCTTTTATTCCAGGAAGCAACTCCTACTTATTCCTGCTTGGTTATTCATCTTCATTATTAGCCTCCTATATGGGACAGAGTCAAATGCATTCTGGCAGACCTGTTACAGACAGTCCACCCAGCCTTCCTTTTTCTCCAGGACTGAGCTTACTCTCTCATAAAACTTAAAGAGTTTAGTTACATATGACCTTCTTTTCCTATGACCATGCTGTCTCTCACTTAGAAAATTTCTCCTGTGCAGAAAGTCAGCCACTTGCTTTCTAACAATCTTTTCCAGGATCATACATACCACATTTATTAGTGAGACCTGTCTGAAGTGCAGCACCTGTTCCCAGTCTTTTGCTCTTTTCCATTCCCTTTGTACTATGCCTCTCTCAGCACATATGATGAAATTTCACTGGGACCATGAGCATGGTATGAGTCAAGTCCTTTTAATATTGTTAATATTTCTATATATCTCAATAATTTCCAGAACCTCCTCACCATTACATCTCACTGGTGTTGGGCTATAGTCTCTTCCACTGAGAAAACACCTTTGAACTTGTTATTCATCTATTTATCTATCTATATCTCTGATGCCTGTTCCCACCTGGAATCCTTCAAGGACATGGCCATGGCAATGTAGTCTCCAAAGCTAGAGAACTCCAATGCCAGATCTTAGCCTTTTGTACCTCACCCTTAACAGGCCACTGGCAGAGGGCAACTCTCTAGTGCAGTGTTTGCATAGGCTCCTACCTTATGTTCATACTGACTACTTCTACTTAATGCTCCTGCTTAATATTCTTACCGACTACTTCTATCTACTGTTTCTACCTAATGTTCCTGGTTAAATGTTTCTACCTACTGCTTCCATCAGTTGCTCTTACCATTCTGCCAAAAGGCAGGGCTAACGCATAGGGCTCAGTGCAGGAAAATCTAGAGTTAGGAAGAATGAGCCGTGTGAGATAAGTGTTATCAAGTGCTATGTATGTATGATAAGGAGAGATTACCTCAGCCACACATAAAATATCTAACTTCCCAAGATGACAGTTGCATTCAGTGTCATCTAAAATTACTTTAAGTTTCCTCATTGTCATATAATGAGGCTATTAGAATTGTTTCATTATTCCTTCATACACATGCCATGGGTTTGTGGTTAAAAATGTAAGGAAGAGATAGTCAGCAAAATTGGCAAAAAGAAACATGTCAGATGCTCTACAACATAACATGATCCTTCTGAACACTTCAGGTCACTTCAAAGAAATTATTCATTTAATACCCTAACACCTGCTTTTCAGTTCCACACATATCCCTACATCAACTTCAACAATATATCCCTCTGAATCCCTCAGTCTAATTAGCTGCTCCTTAACTGACAAGTGGCTCCTGATAAATTTACAGAATAATTTTGGATTTTCAGCTACCTTGTCTACAACATTATTTCAAAAATTTCTTTTGTTTCTCTTTTCTTACCCTGCTATACTCGTTCTGTGCTCTCTTATATCTTGCCAATACTAGCTGAACAGAGTACCATCTGTATCTCCATCAACGCACATCTCAAAGTTCCTTTGCTTTATAACATCTTTTATTAAACCATTCCTTCCTCTATTTCATAATTCCTTTTCTATTTGAGGTTTGAGGTATACATACCTCTACTCTCTCTGTAAATTTCAAAGAACCTCTCAACACAATGCCTTAGTTCCAGGCTATGGAATTACATTTCCCAATTGATATTACAACAGAAATCTTATTGAGTTTGTGTACTTTCCACTATTACATCTCCTCTTTATCTACTGCTTCATCCCTGCTCTTTCAGTGTCCTCTTTTACCACCTATTCAAATTTGAGCCTTACATGATCACTTCTTCCAACTGGTGTAACATTTATGATGTTCCCAATATCCATGCTAGCATGAGTAATGGTGAATCACTCCCTCTCATCCTAGTGTGCTATATGATATGCTGGCACAGGATATTTTCCTGTATAAATAGTAAAAACTTGTCCCATGACTCCCCTTCACCATTAGAATCTAAATTCCCTGAGTCTATCTCTTTACAAATGAAATACCCAATCATCAGTAGCTTACCTTCCTTGAGAAGCAAGTGTTTCACTACTTCATTTACCATCCTAATTGTTCTTTCATTGTTACCATTGAGAATTTGTTCTGATTCATTGTAATTCTTTGGAGGATTATATACTAATAACACCACGATGTTCTTCTTTCCTACACTTACACTTCCCATTATGTATTATCTAAATGGGTCATCCTCCACTATTTCTTGAAGCTTCAGGCTCTCTTTTATTAAGAGGGCTAATCCTTCCCTTTATTTACCTTCACTTTCCTTTCTTGCTATCATGTACCCCTCTGGGCAGAACAGGTGAGAGCTTATCTCTTGGGTAAGCTTAGTTAACACGATTTCAGTAATATCAGCTGTGCTTTCCCTTAAACGATCCTTGAATTCTAGTTCTTTACCACTAACTATTAATCTATCCACATTTGAATGCATTACTTTCCGTCTGACATTACCATTTCCCAATATCTCTGCCCAGTCTGCAGTTCTATGGGGCTAATCCATCCTCTTGCCATGTGTGGCATATCCAATTTTTTATTTTCTGAGTGCACTCCTGTGGTGCAGCGGTCAGCGTTCCTGACCTTGAAGCATTCATAGGCCACCCAGGGTCTAGTATATAGTTTCAAATCCTGGTTACAGCAGTCAGCCCACAGTCAACCAAGCTGTTCATCTACCCCTAGGGGTTTGTCAATAATATGGGTACATGGCTCAGGTTAGGGTATATATATAGGGAAGCAGACGAGGAGGAGCCCATTCCCCCATATACACACATATTTACATGCATATATGTGCATGTATGTATATATGTGTGTATATGGGGGGAATGGGTCTTTCTTCGTCTGTTTCCTAGCACTACCTCGCTGACGCGGGAAACAGCAATCGAGTTTAATAAATAAAATAATATATATAAACATATATATATATATATATATATATATATATATATATATATATATATATATATATATATATATAT
>JAYMFT010194112.1:0-11803 GCA_038088735.1 Panulirus argus
CTAGCTGTCATGTGTTATGCACTGAAACCACAGCTCCCTTTCCACATCCAGGCCCCACAGACCTTTCCGTGGTTTACTGAAGACGCTTCACATGCCCTGGTTTAGTCCATTGACAGCACGTCGACCCCAGTTCCATTTCACTCTATTCCGTGCATGCCTTTCACAGAAATTGTTGAGCTCTTCCTACCTTCTAAAATTATATCTCCTGTTTGATTCAAGTTTCATTACTGCTCTATCTACATCCTCATTTACCAAAAGTGTGAAATTATCTATTTGTACAGTATAGAGAAGGAGTACTACACTATTGGGGCTCCATCCCTTGAAAAATCTCTACCATCATGCAACCTTTTCAACTTCTGTATGCTGCCTGTATCCTTGTTCAGTTCATTCATTTCCAATCTTATACTATAAATGTACTTCTTTATATCTTTATTTACAAGTGTTTTGCTTAATTTCATGTTATGCCCTCTGATTGTTCAATCCCTACATCTTTCAAAGAAATATTTACTGTCTGCATCATCAACCTGGTTTATGTCTAGAGGGCACATCTATGGCTTCTAGCTTTTCTCTGTTATTCAGCTCTCTTAATTCTGATCATAACTTAGTTGCTCTCCTCTCAATCTTCTCTCTTAGCTCTTTGAGCTTCTCTAAGTGTATAGACTAAACTTGAGAAGCATATTCTAGTTTTGCCTGTATGCTGGATGTAAACAGCTTCCTGAATATTTCCTTATCCACATGCTTGAAAGCTATTCTCATATTTTCCAGCAGACAAATTCTCCTTTACTATTCTCCTAATGTGTGACTTTGAAGACGGGTAAGGGACGAAGTCAACTTGCAATTGCCTCAAACACAAATTCTTGTAGCTTATTTCTAGCAAGATAAAATTAATTCTGAGACCGTCTTTCATTGTGTTCCATTCTCACTACTTTACACTGACTCGAACTGAATTTCATCAACCTACGGTGCAACTGCCATATTGCCATACCAATCCTGTGGCATCACCCACCCACCTCCTACTCAGCTTGCTCCAGCAACCTCAGTCCCTGGGGATAGCTTCAGCTTCATACTACGTGGTGTGCTTTATTCAATTCACCAGTCGCACCTTGCCTAGCTCATCATTCCTGGGCTAAATGTTCCAGTTTACTTTTGGAGGGATATGCCTCCATAAGATGTGACCATACCCAACCCCAACCCAGCTGCCATAAAGTTCCAGCCCCTGAAGGTCAATTTGCCCATGCCATGCATTCCCCATCGATGAGACTAGTGTGTAATCTACTTTGTCCACACAACTAACATCACTATCGTTCCAATCTCTGGCACCAGCAAAACTTGTTAAGCAGTAAACAGGTGCACTATGAGGTATCATCATATTGCAAGTAACTTTTCGAATGCCCTAGACAGGCCCTCATCCTTATGGGATGGGCTGACTTGTCACTTTGACGGTACTCACCTGTCAATTTGGACATGCAACTAACAACTGCATCAGTATCTCATTTAACTGTCTAATTGTGGGAAAAGTCGCCCCAAAGGACCCAGACTTAAAACCAGTCACTTGTACTACCTTGTCATCACTGCTCTTGAACTGCCACTCCTTGAAGCTAAACTGCATGTCACTCATGTCACATGCCCTCATATCACTGGGCATAGCCCTGCCCATGACCCTATTCACCGTGTCACTCACCTGTGAATCACTGACAGCTGCCTGGCCCTAGGTGGCCCCACCTGCCTGGCCATGTGATGTGAACTGGTCACACTTTCTTGGGACAACACAGGTACGTGACACTTGTTTATTTCTTCTGAAACCAAGTATGTGCCACTGGGATCTGTGATGTGCACTAGTCACACTTTCTTGGGACATCACATGTATGTGACACTTGTGTATTTCTTCTGAAACCAATATGTGCCACTGGGATCTCTACTCTAACTTCACTTTATTCAGTGAGTGACATACCTCTACTTATCATCTACCCTTGTTTTATGACTTCAATTTTCTTTATAATTTTCAATCTTTATTGCCATCTTTGAATTACACTTCTTCACTTACACTCAGGTACGTTTCATTAATGATTTGTTGTCTTTCTTGCCTCTGAATTTATAAGATATTCTATGATTTCATTTTCCTTGCAATAATGGATTTTAGAGCTATGTCACTGATACATCTATGAATGTTCCTGTGTTCCATAACAATTTCTTTCCTTACATTACAGCACATAATTGTTTTGTATATTCCGTTATTTTTCAATATGTTCTGCTGTTTCATGCAACAGCTGTGTATGCTAAATTTATCTTTATTTTTCTTGTACCAGTTTCTATCAATTACTTAAACAACATTCACTGTATTTTTTTTTATGTTGAAGGCTCCAGTCACAGACAAAAGTCCACATCAAGGCCAAGCCTTAATTGAAATGTAGAAAGCATAATGAAAGGGAAAAAGAAGAGACAAGGAAAAGTATTTATGGATTTTGGAGGAAGTGGAAAACCTGTCTTTTAAAATGAGCCAGGTCACAGTTATTGGGAAAGACATGAGAAGGTAGAGAGTTGCAAAGCTTCATCATGTGGGGAAATAAGCAGTTATCAAAACAGCCCACCCTTGAGTTGCCAATGGCCATACAGTAAGCATGTGACTAAGCAGCTTGCTGAGTATTGCCTAGTCTACCTAGCGACAGGGGTACACAAGCAGCCAGCTCTCAGGAGCAAAACTAAAATAATACCTACAGAAGAGTGAAAGTGAACTAACATTGCAGTGTAGGGCAAGAGGGTCAAAACTAAAAGTTAGCCTGGGACAATTATAAGCTGGACAGCTTTTGACTCAATTCTGTCAAGTGAAGATGCAGAACTAGTACCACTCCAGACGTGACAGCAGTACCCCATACACGGAGTTTTGACATCTTTTTAAATTTCAAAAGACTGAGTTGCCATGTTCTGGGATTTTCAAATTATGTCTACAATGATTTCTTATTCTTTACGTCCATTAAGGATACATGATTTCCTCCATTTTGTTTATATTACAGGTACTCAGTATAACGAGCCCTTTGCTCCAACTTTTCTATGTTTAAGAACAATGCATTATGTTTTACTCCTCTAATGGATCTACATTTTTCCTTCATACTTAATTAGTTTCAGAGTGATATCATTTCTTGATGTTCTAGTTAAGGCATTTACCTTGTACTCTGGCTCTCACCTTATGTTCTTTCCAATTTTCAATACTCCATTTCATTCTCTACTCCTTTCACACCACTGCATTTTTACCACAGGTTATTTACGTACTTAGTTTGTAAGCCTTTGTGTGAGAGAGTACAAATAAGAAGGTTATTCCCTATCATAGATTCCTGTTAGGCCCTTTTCATATTTGAAGTGTAGGTCATTGGCATGCAGCCTTCAAACTCCTTTGAGCACAGTTCCTACAATTTTCATCATTATAGGCATGCCTCAAAGGGTTTTGTTGACTCCACCCTGCCTACCCTGACCTCTGGGTAGAGATTACCTGCTCCTGTAATTGTCAGATATGGGATGATATTAGCCATGCAAAAGTGGTCTGTGGGGAAGGATGGTGAGTAACATGAGCCCCCATGTTTCAATGGTTTGATTTCCACCCCACATTACCTTCTCCATACCAAGTCAGGATACTCACTGGGATGGTCATCTCTACTAGGTCAGTCATGTCCCCATGGCTAGACATACTGGTATTTTCATATACACTTTAGAACCACTTGGAATTTGAACTAAACTTACAGCCTGGAAAGACGTTTTTTCTTTTTACTTGTGGCTGATTCCTCAGACACTTCTATAATTCCTGAAAGAGGGATCTCATTTTCTAAGCCCTGGCAGCTTTTTCAGCCACTCCTACACCCGCAGAACAGGCACTTCTGATACTTCTAGCACTGCTGGGGGCCCATACCTCTCAAGAGCTGTATAGGGTCACTGTGTTGCTACTCCTCTTGACATAGTTCTTTTGGGAAACCTCTTTAAGGAAGCCATATTCCATTCCTAAAGCCTCGCATTTCATTCACCATATTATAAGTGCACTTCTTTCTTGCTAATGGACAGGATGTTATGCCACAGGATGCTTTTGCTGTTGTTACGGTCTCTCTGGATTTTGATGGAGTCATTGTAGCTACAAAATTTTGTCAAAATTTTTTTGTTATTAGAGGTGACTTACTCATAAGTTATAAGTTTAGGAAGAAGCACTCTTCAGTAATTCAGCTACAGCTTTGGTAGGTTTTGCTGGATAATACTTATAGTTTGGCTCTACATAAAGTTGTGCATGACAATAGTAGCTTTTGCACAGCTGGTGCTTTCCTTGCTTCAGGTACTTGATTATCTAATATACCATTGCATACTTACATTCCTAGCTCTAATCCCTATGTTCATGAAACAACCCTCTGTAGCAGGTTCAAGTGGCCTTTTAGAGGTTTTCAAGGATATTTGACGGACATGCCTAACTTCACAGATGACTTGGTTACAGTGAGAGATCATATATCCAGTAATGTCTGTGCTTATGGCCACTCAGTGACACCTGTTACAATCAGTTTAAACTTTGACAGATATTATGTGACAGTATTCTCTCTAATCAAGTCATGTAGATTGAAGGTATTGTAAATGACTCTGGTGTCTTTACTGTTAAGAATGGTACCATGGCCATCTGCCTGAAGAACAGATTCCATGGTAGTATCATTCTCAGAAAGGATACTTGGGCAGGAATCATTTAAGTAAGAATGAAAATGCTCTGTACTGTAAATAGTGACACACCAGGTACGTTCAATATGGAGTCCTCAGTTTAGACTTGTGACCATGATGCCTATGACCATTCAGAAATTCAACGGCATCTGAAAACCTTGCATAATCCTGACTCTGAGGACAGCTTGCTTAACTTGTTACAGAAACATCAACAAGTAGCACTGTCCCGTGAAAGGCAGGTCATACTGTCTTAATCCGGCATGAGATTAAATAGCACGGCATGAGATTAAATAGCAACCCAATGCTGACCCTATACACGTTCTGGCTTACTGCATACCTCATTCACACTATTCTGTGGTTGATCATTTAATTAAGGATATGCTTGATGATGGAGTCATGGAGCCTAACTGAAGCCCTTGGAAGGCTCCCTTGTTAACTGTTCCTGAGTCTGATGGGTCCTAACACCCTATCACTGACTACAGACATCTTAATGAGTCATCCTTTATCTATCTATCTATATCTCCATTGCCTGCTCCATAAAGGAACTCCCATTAATGGGTTGGTCACAGCAAAAGAGTCTCCACTTATCCCTGTCTTACATGCCTCTCGCAAACACCATTCCACATATTCTTCCACCATTTCTCTCCCTCCAGTATTCTTCCACTTTATTTCCCCAAGCTACAGGTGGTCTTACTCACATACCAACCCCTTTAATTGTACTATCACATACTCTCCTTGAAAACTCCCAGTCTTGCATTCTTTCCACACACTCAACCCACCTCAAAGTATTACATTTCACTCACTCTACCACTCCACAATTCATTTCCTTTGCATACCCTGCTATACCACATCTCTCATACACCCCCTGATTTCTTTCTTCATTCATCTAGTCATACCACATGCTCCTCTCAAATAGCTTATTTTCACAACCTGGATTCTTGACCTCTGTTACTCGTTCCATGTCCATGTTTTGGCTATGTAAGTCAGGGTTGGGAGAACTGTAATATCCTTTAATCCTTTCCTCACTTCCATACTTACACCTCTACCCTTCATTATTCTATTAAGGGACTTATCAACTCTTCTACCCTATATTGCTCTCTCCCTCATCTCTCCTTCCACATCAACAAACTTACCCGTGATAGCTCCTAAATACTTAATTCTTTAACCTCTTCCACTCTTTCTCACCAATATCTGTAACATGGTTTAGTACTTTTTTTTTTTTTTCCACTATACAGGGTTTTGCAAAATCTGTACTTTAAATGTTTCCTTTCAAACACCATTCCTTTACTTTTACTTGCATTTGCCTTCAGTCACCTACCCTGACACACATAAAAGACACTTACATCCTTATGCAACTCCTCTTCACACTCGACAAATAACACAGTATCATCTGCAAATAGGCTTGTCACTGGCCACCATATCTCACTGGCACACTACATATTTGCACCCCCTTTCCTACGTTTTGCTTTCATCTCCCTTATCACATATCCCACATGTATATGTTAAAAAGCCACCGGGACATCAAACAGCCCTGCCTCACACCCAAATGTATACCGAAACTTTTGCTGAACACACCATCCACTCTTACACATGCCTTTGCTACTCTACAGAATGCTTTCACACCATCCAATAATTGTCCCCTTACCCCCATATATCCTTAACACATCCCATAGAGCATTCCACTCAACTCTGTCAAACGCTTTCTCCAGATCCAAAACAGCTGCATACTTTTCCACAGTCATTTTCACCTCAAAAAATCTGATCCACACATCCCCTTACTTTCCTAAAACCCCCCCTACTCCTTATTTATTCTGTATTCTGTCACTCCCATCACCCTATCACTCAACACTTTTGCAAACACTTTTTCTAGTATACTTAACAGTCTTATTCCCCTATAACTGTTACATACATCCACAGAAACTTTTCTTTTGACAGAGGAACAATAATAGCTTTCACCTAATCCTCAGGCATAACCTTCTGTATTCATGTTAAATTACATACCAAATGCATCCAGTCTATCAAACTTTCTTCTCCATACTTCAGCATTTCAACCATAATCCCATCCACTTCAGGTGACTTTCCTACCTTCAGCCTCATTATTGCCCTTTCAACCTCCCTTCCTGCTATAGGCCCCTGCACTTGTATATCTTCCTTCCAATCTCCACACCTATGCGTATAACAATTGCTGCCTCACCTTCTTCCACATTCATCAGTTCTTCAAAAAAACACTTTCCATCATCCTCTCACTTCCTTCTTTTGATTTGGCAACTCCCCTTCCTTACTTCTTACATTAATAATTCCATTCTTACGCCAATCTCTTTCCGTTTTCACCCCCATCCAATACAGTTTTTTATTTTCCCTAAACTTTTCACTCAACTTTCTTCCAAAATCTCCATCTACTCTTTCTTTGCTTTCCTCTATCAGGGTCTAAACATTCTGCTTACATATTTTATATTCTTCCCTCCTCCTTTGCTGAACTTCCTTTTTCTTCTCTTCCACAGCCTTTTTAAAATCTTTCATCAACTGCATTTACCTTTTTATGCCAATACTTCATGCCCTTGTATCCAACTACTAATTCCTCCTCCAACTGTGATAACTTATGATCCTGTTTCTCAACAATTTTACCTAATCCTCTGTAGCTTATACTTTCAGATGATTCATCTTTCAATTCACCATTTATTTCCATCCTTTGTAAGACATTCATTTTCTACCTACCTTCATGTAGATTAGGAGACAGCAGTTTGATCTTGATGTCTACCCTTGTCTGAAATCACTCATGTACATTTGGAAATCAAATTGAAAACCGTTGGTTAGCTTTGGCTGAGGGTGTACTTAATGCAGACTTTTCTAGCCTACTCTGTTTGATCTTGATGCCTTCCCTTGTCTCAATCCATTTACATTTGAAAATCAGATTGAAAATCCTTCGTTAGCTTTGGCTGTGTGTGAACTTAATAAAGGCTTTCCTTGCCTAGTCTGTTTGATCTTGATGCCTTTCCCTGTCTAAATCCACATACATTTGAAAATCAAACTGAAAATTCTTGGTTAGCTCTGGCTATGTATGTACTTAATACAGGCTTTCCTAGCCTAGTAGGATAACTGGTCTAACTTTTCCTTTTATTATCGTAAGGATCCCTAGTTGCCTGGTTCATGTAGGAACTAAGGCCATAAATTGTTTTAAGAATAATAGTTATCTTACTGCCACAAATATATCTATACAGAAAAATTTTGAAAAATATACTAGCAGAGTTGCCCAACAGTAACAAATACATTTCTTCCCTTTCCTACTTGGTATTCCAATCAAACAATATTTTTTAAAAACTTCCCCACTCAATCCATATCAGTTCTTTACAAAACTAATATTTCGAGGTGTTAGTTTACTGAATACAGCAACATCCCTGAGCATTTGATATGATTTCCTGGTCTTTCCTCTTCACCTGCTATCAACTCCTCATACTGACACAATAAGATGATCTGCCTAAAAGACAAATCATTCAGGAACCCACTTTAAACTCCAAACCCTCTTCCCCTTAATTGTATAAAACAGGCCTGAAGAAATAGACACTCTCATACTCATGATTAGAAACATGGCATTCCTGACAATTAATGCCATTGTTGCTGGCAAGTATAAGTAGCAGGCTGTTGGCAGCTGCCCCCTGACTGAGGAGTTTTAAAGTGGTGTCCAGAACCATCTTACACTCTCCATTCTAGGATTGCGGGTCTGTCTCCCAACAACCACACTTTTCCTCCGTTTTGCCCATTGTTCCCCTAATTTCATAAAGTCTATATCTTTCTGTGACTATCTAAACTCCTGCCATAAGACTGTGACATCCTCTCACCCACAAGCTGAGATCCTCTACTTAGGAGATTTCAATGTTCACCATAGAGAATGGTTGAATTTTTCCCATACAGATGGTGGAGGGATTGAAGCTCTCATGTTCTCCATTCTCAATGATCTAGAGCAAATTATCTTCCACCCCACCCATATTCTGACAGCTGTGACCACTCTCCTAATGTTCTGGATCTGTTTTTCATCTCTAGTCCATCTGCTATAACTACACAATCTTGCCCCAGTTGGTTCATCTGATCACACTCATATAAATATATCTATTCTAATAGCACCTTCCCCTCCAGCAGCCCCTTTTAAATGTAAATATTGGCACCTCAACAAAGCTGACTGGAGTAATTTACATAAGTTCTTTTATTACTTTCCTGAGGTAAATTACTGTCTCTTATGTGGAGATGCTTCTGTCTCTACCAAACACATAACGGGTTATTCTTGTAGGAACAGAACGTATTCCCTCTTCCTGCAAGACAACCCCTTTTTTCAATCCATACTTAAATCATTCCTGTTCTGAGGCCATTCAGGTAAGGGATCAGGCATATTGAGCAGGAAAACTCTCCTTCCTCTGACTCCAATTCACCTTTTATTACTGTCTGTAATCATTGTAAGTACATTATCCATGAGGCAAACCATTCTTTTATTCAAAAAAAGTGCGATAACCTCTCCTAGTCTTCCACTGATAGGTCTTTCTGGCCTCTAGCTATGGGCATCGCTAGCAACTGTCATTCTACCTTTCCTTCACTTTTCCATTCTGACAGTACTATAGCTGTCTCTCCTATAGACAAAGCAACTCTCTCTGGTTCCTGTTTCTCCTCTAACTCCAACTTGGGTGACTAACATTCCTTAACCTCCAGATGCTCCTTTTAATAATCCTATGGCCTTCCCCATAATCTCTTTTCAGACTGACTGATAAGTATTTCTCTCTCTGGACAAAAGCAAGGCTGATGGCATCCATACCTGAGTGATGAAAGAGTGTGCCTCTGAACCTGCATGTGTGCTAGTATGTCTGTTCCATTTCTGTTTAAAAAACAAAACTTTTCCTTATTCTTAGAAGTATGTATTGGCAAATCCCATCCCTAAGAAGGGTGAGTGTTCTGACCCCTCTAACTATCGTCCTACTGCTTTCAAATCTATCACTTCCAAGACCTTTGAATCCCTCCTCAACTCCCAAAGCCTTAGACACCTTGAATCTCACTGCCTTCTCTCTAATCATCAGTATGGCTTCCATAACATGAGATCCACTGGTGATATTCTTTCCTATCTTTCTTATGTCTAGTCATCATCTCTGAAAGATACTGTAGAGTCTCATGTAGCTGTCCTTTGCATATCCAAAGATTGTGACAGGGTGTGGCATTGGAGTCTCATCTCTGAGCTCCTATCTTTTGGCTCCCCTCTCTCACTCTGCTCCCTTACATCTATTTTCATCTCTGGCCAATTTCTCTCTGTGCTCTTTGATGGATCAGCTTTCCCGCACTCTCTCCATCAACAGTGGTGCCCCTCAAGGTTCTGTCCTGTCTCCTGTACTTTTTTTCCTTTTTATCAGCAATTTCTTCTCTCCACAAATAACAAAGTACATTCATATGCTGACAAATCAACAAATCATCCACATCCTTCAATTCTGCTCCTCCTCCTCTTACTCAATCTACATCTCAACTCAATACAACTTCCTCAATAAACCTAGACTTGGACAAGATATCTCTGTGGGGTAACTGAAATCTTCTTAAGTTTAATGCTCCCAAGACACAGTTTCTACCCATCTCTCTATGGAAAACTCCTCACAACTCTTGTCTCTACTTTGACAGTTCTGTAATTCCATCTCTTTGTATTACTATAACACCCACTCTTTCTTGGAAACCCCACATTACAGAAATAACCGAGTCTGCCTTAAAGAAACTTGGAGTCTTGTTCGGACATCAAAATTTCTTTTCTTCTTAACAGTTGCTCCATTTATACAAACAATTGATTTATCCTTGTATGGAGTGCTGCTACCATGTCTGGGGTGGCTCTAGCTCTACATCTTTACTTGACAGAGTTGAACTGAAAGCAGTCCGACTTATAAACTCAACTAGGCTAACTTCAAAACTGGACCCACTGCCCTATACCATAATTCCCTCTCACTAGGCTAACTTTAAAACTGGGCTAACTTCAAAACTGGACCCACTGCCCTATGCCATAATTCCCTCTTACTAGGCTAACTTTAAAACTGGACCCACTGCCCTATGCCATAATTCCCTCTTGTATACACTAGGCTAACTTACTAGGCTAACTTCAAAACTGGACCCACTGCCCTATGCCATAATTCCCTCTTGTATATACTAGGCTAACTTCAAAACTGGACCCAATGCCCTATGCCGTAATTCCCTCTTGTATGGGTATCATTTTGGTTTTTGTTTCCTTAGAGCTGGTAGCTTATGTGCCCCCACCATTAGCTAGACCATGCGATTCCCATCAAGCTGCTGCATCACATGATTACTGTGTGGCCATAAGCAAATGTACCAGGCTACTAACTTCCAAACTTGACCCCCTTGCCCTATGCTGCAATGTTGGTTCACTTTCCCTCTTCCATATGTATTACTTCAGGTTTTGCTCCTGAGAGCTGGTTGCTTGTGTGTCTCCATCACTAGGCAGACTGCGCAATACTCGGTAAGCTGCTGAGTCACATGATTGTTGTGTGGCCATCAGCAACTCAAGGGCCATTTTGATACCTGCTTCTTTTCCTACAAGTCAAGACTTTGGAATTCTCTACCTTCTCATGTCTTTCCCAATAACCATGACCTGACACTTTGGAACTCTACCTTCTCACGTCTTTCCCAATAACCATGACCTGACACATTTCAAAAGACAGGTCTTTCACTTTCTCAAAAATTTGTAAATACTTTCCCTTGTATTTCTTTTTCTGTTTCACAATTTTCTCTCTATTTCAATTAAGGCCTGGCCTTGATGTGGACTTTTGTCAGTCATTGGAACACTTCAACATAAAAAATAACTCAACGGCGGTGCCGTTTTTACTTCCCTACACCAAGAAGCTTTGGAACTCTCTACCTTCTCATGTCTCTCCCAATAACTATGAACTGGCACATTTTAAAGAGGCAGGTTTTTCACTTCCTCCAAAATTCATATATACTTTCCCTTGTCTCATCTTTTTCCCTTCATAATTCCCTCTATATTTCATAAGGCCTGGCCTTGATGTGGACTTCTGTCTGAGATTGGAGCCTTCAATGTAAAAAAAAAAAAAAAAAAAAAAAAAAAAAAAAAAAAAAGAAAAAAGAGAAAAAAAAAAAAAGT
>JAYMFT010194123.1:0-25677 GCA_038088735.1 Panulirus argus
GGACGGAAAAGTGAGGGGAAGGTGGAGCGACAGAAGTTGTTAGAGATGCCCTTAGCTAAAGACCAGAAAGACCTATTCGTGGATGATGAGGACAGGTTATCGCACTTCCTTTGAATATAAAAGTAACAAGATATCATCCCAATAAAAGTTAAATTAAAAAAGGGTTACTATGGTTAATAATGAAGCTATGACAAACCTTTACAAACCTTTCTCACAATAAAATTTTTATCACTTTCCAGAGCTTTGATAAGTTCAGCTTGATTAAGGATGCGGCGGTACTTGGTGTCTCGGGAAAGCAAAGTAACATGTATTCTTCCATTACCAATAGTCCTCTGTGGCACACCAAGTCGGTGGAGAACGTGACGGGAGAAAGCATGGAACAACCCACTTTTTTCACATCTCCATATCTGTAACGAAATGGGCATGTTATGAAAAACTATGCAAGATTCAAATAGTATGCATTATGTATACAATATTGTACATTTAATGAATTTTGCAGAACTGGCTTAAAAATTCACACACAACTCAATAAACTTTACATAGGATCTTAAGTGAGTGGAAGATTGAGATGTGGAAAGAACAAATGTGGATGAAATAACAAAATGTGTCCATAAATAAGCTGAGAAGAGTACTAATGTTTTAAATATGACAGACTGATTGAGAGTATGAGATTTAACACAGTTCTCTCAACAAAGGAATATGCAGAAACATAGATGAGTTACATTGCAGGGTCATGCATGCACTATTCATACTGGAAAATACACACACACACACACACAAAAGTAAAAACACCTATAACCCTTTTGTAATCGGTTATCTTCACCGAGGAAAAGGAGGTGAAGGTTCATACAATGGGAGTATTGTAGTACAGCCCGAAGATCATTCGTGGGAGGAGAGGAAACACAACATTCTTGAAGCATACACGCTTCCCTGGAAAATATTAAGATATGTTATTTTATCATTTAACAATTTATCTAACATCTATTTTCATCATACTTCCTGTTATATCATCATTCTTAATGATTATGAAATGAAAATGTTGTAATATTTTTTTGAGCAAATGGGACCTGAACAAGCAGGATGGCGAAAAGAGTGCACAGGACAGAGTGAACTGGAACAACATGGTATAATGGGGTCGATGTATTGTCAATGGACTAAACCAGAGCATATGAAGTGTCCAGGGTAAACCATTGAAAGGTCTGTGGGGCTTGGTTGTGGATAAGGAGCCATAGTTTCAGTGCAAACACATGACAGCTAGAGAATGGATGAGAGTGGATGAGGCCTTTCTTCATCTGTCTATCTATCTATCTATCTACATCTCTAACATCTATTCCAATTGGAACTCACTCAATCAGAGCTGACTTTATTCATAATGCGATTATTACCCTATCATTTCATACACAATGAACCCACCCCTTACCATATATCATCCTGTCAGATCTTTTAAAGTTAAGCAATAACATTTTTTAAAATATCAGCAGAATTGATTCCACTTGCCTTGATGCAGTGGTAATTATACTGATATGTACATACATATATTGTATGTATGTATGTATGTACACCAGCTCACAGGGGCAGGGAAATGTGAAAAGGAATGAAAATAAAATGTTACCTGATACATCATTGAGATTCCACAAGGAGTTCTTTGTAAAAGCGCTAAAGGATACATCAAAGTTGGATTGATACTTCAGTGTCTCCCAAATCAGGATCTGTAAAGATACCATGTATAGGTCAGGACCTATCTCCGTTACACACATCAGAATGTACAAGAATACCCTTAAGAATGTTTATTTTGAAGAAGAGACAAAAAAATTATTTCCAAAGAATGTGGTATGACCATATTACAAAGCAAACCCTTCTCCTACACTCATTATGATTAATACTTCCATTCTCATTTCCCTGGGTAGAGTATATGCAAAGAGACATGCACCTTTAATTGTACTAAATTCTGTAAAACTGGGGTCCCATCCCCAATCCTGCAGGCTAGCAAAGGGTAGTTATACTCATTTCCGTGAAGTATATGTATTACTCCACTATCTTCATAATACCTTAACTTTACATTTACCATATTGTTCACTATAATGATCTTTTGCTGTTAACCCCCTGGAAGATATCTCAATCTTATCATTCATCATCCACAAATCTGCTTGGAATATCATGCATCAAACTTCTCTGAGATCTCTCTCCATTTACACATTATGTACTAAGATTTTTACATCTCTTTGTATTCCTCTATTCTTCTCATCTCACTTACAATGGCATCATCTACAAAACTCCTTATTCTAATTTACTTCTTTGCCAAACATTACTAATAAAAACAGCTAATACCATTCTTTGTGGCACAGCTAAAACATCCTACTCATTAGACATAGTTCTACTTGCTAATCATCTAAATTTCCTGAGTCACAACCTACTTGTACCATCCTCTTACCTTATCTTTCATGTCTTGTTTCACTTATTAAATGACTTTGGAAATTCAAGAAAAACAAAATCCTTCTTTCTTCCTTTCATCAGTTTCATGTTTTTGTCTTGTGCTAACAGCTGTGACTGTGTACTTTGGCCCAGTTCAAATCCATGCTGGCTTTCCTTATGGCAGTTTTTAATTAAGTGTCTTAAATGATTCTTAATCACTCTTTCAAAGACTTTCATTGCATATCACGTAATACTGTTTTCCAGAAATAAGATCCCCTACTGAGCACAGGTGACACATACAATATTTTGTGATCTTCCACTACTCAGTGTTAGCCATTGTGAAAAAGGCAGCAAGGAAAACTGAAAGCAAGAGCAAGGAATCTATTCTTTTCAACTAGTTTAGAAAAATCTTCTTCAGGAGAATAAAGAAACATCA
This sequence comes from Panulirus argus, assembly GCA_038088735.1. NCBI lineage: Eukaryota > Metazoa > Arthropoda > Malacostraca > Decapoda > Palinuridae > Panulirus > Panulirus argus. The sequence continues at coordinate 2,849 of JAYMFT010194123.1, forward strand.
TGACAGGTAAACAAATACAATAAACCCTTAATTCAATGGACCTCGTTACAGCGGATTTTGGATTCAATGGACTGGGCAAATAATAATACATTAATTAATAATCTAAAAAATAAAAAAAATAAAAATCTCAAACGCTGCACCATGCGCATTTCATATCACACTTGTTTCTGGTAGCATGGGGTATACTCGCTTTGTTTTGGTCTCACTCTGCCTCAAGCTATCGTGCAATCAGGTTGTATACAGAGAATTGTGACTTAATTCACTAAAAAATTTTGCAATCCTTACAATTCAAAATGACATCAAGTGATAGTGGAGTTAAATGAAAATGTGTGAACTGTATATTTTATCATAGTATACTGTGTTAAAAAATGGCCCACAGGTTACATTTGATTTACTGGATTTTCAGCATTAATGGACACTCCTCCTCCTGTGTTAGTCCATTAAGTTGAGGGTTTACTGTACACAAAACTGGTGAATCAAGGAACTGGATGTTGGGAGGTGTCACTACCTGACTAGTTCATTACTGATGTTGCCTACCATAAAACTGATAAATCACTAAACACAATTTTTGCCCAGATAAAGCAGCCTTCTATGGTGTAATGACAGGGACACCATCAGGAGAAAGCGATGCTTGGTTATACACAACTTACAGGAAGCAACATAAATCAACAAAATTTTACAATTGATGTTTCAAAGATGTAGCAACCATGACAGGAATAAACAAAAAAGGCATCAGGAGGACAAAGAATATGAAAGAGAACAATAGAAACAGTATAGTACAGTATACGAGATCCTATGCATCCAGCGTGAGTGGAATTATAATGGTGAGATTGGGAAGTACCAACAGCTAAGGCCGTGTAAGTACAAAACTAACGTCAGACACCACCAGTGTCCGGTGGTACATGAAGTCAAGGACAAACACTTGCCAAGATGGAGCAATGTAAAGATTCTATATCAAGGAGAAGAAAAGAAGACAAGGATAACATGGGAAGCAGCACCATACTGCCATAAAAAGAAAAAGTAACATCTAAACATGAGGCTTCACCTGGGTTAAAGCAGCAAAAGAAATAGTCTTTTGTGATTTGCTAGGTTAGTGCAAGCAAGTGCCAGTAACAGACCAAACAGGCAGTCTCAGCCTCCAGTTCCTTGAACCTTCAGTTTTTGTGTACCTGTCATAAGGTACCATTATCCTCCTGAAGAAGAAAATTCAAAAGTAACTGAGAGGAATAAATTCCTAACTCTTGCTTTGAATTTTACTTGCTATCTTTTGCCTATATCAACTATCTAAGCACTTTGAATTTTACTTGCTATCTTTTGCCTATATCAACTGTCTAAGCACTGTCTTAAAAGTAAGATCAGCATTTCTGATAATGACATTTTTGTCGTTTTCAGAAAAACAGCAGGTATTCCATATGGTCCCAGTTCTTAGTTTTATTTGAGTTGATCACCTACTATTGATATGAACATTCAGGTTACTTCGACGTATGTGACAGCAGTCCCAACAAATCAATCAAATATCTCATTCTATGTTTTATGTATTGACAACAAACATAAATGTTCAGTTAGCAACATGCATATTTCTTGAGATATTTTTCACACTTTCCTCTACCATATTTGGGATGTAGTACTGTAACAACCATCAGACTGATTTTATGGATTCTAAACGTACATAAAGTAAAAAATGATAAGTGAAATGAGTTCATGTGTAGTATACACTATACAAAAGGTGTTGGTATAAAAAACTATCAAACAAAAGGGGAGAAATGATGGAAGAAAGACTCTATGGGAAAAGACTTATCTTCATGACTACTTAATGCACTAAAGAAGTGTTATGCTAATGTTGGCAAGAACACTTAATGCTTAACTATATCAATTTGCTTTTAGTTCTTCATACAAGTTACTCAAGGTTGCAATGGTGGCCTTTAATCAAAGTATTTCATGAGTCCCCAAGGAATTAGGCATTTTTCAATATCCAAAAAGGAATAGCTAAAAATCTTAAATGAAAAGCCTTTAGTGGAAAATTAGGCAAATAGCCACAAGCTTCAACCAACCTGATTATTCCGGGAAAAGGAAGAATCATCAGTGTTGTTCACATGTTGAGCAGCATAGAGGTTGAAGAAGTCACAGAAATGATGATACATATTCACAACTGCAGAAAATAGGTATGGTTAAGAACACATAATATCAGTTCATAGAAAATATATTGAATCTTTCATCAGCCAACAAACAGTTTATCTGGACATTTACAACAAGACCAAGTTAGTACAGTTAATTAATATAACACTATGTTCTTGGAAAATACTGCCTTCAGTATAGATACTTACAAAGTCATCATATTTAGTAATGAAGTAACATATTACAACACCTAATTCAATTGGATGGTATCTTTGCATCCATTATTATCTCAAGAATACAAAAATATACAAGAGTTACATAGTCTGTGATAGATTGGTCCACCTTGAGGGAACATATGAAATGAAATACTGTACATTCTTCTTGCACCTAATTACCCCTACCATCTTTGTGAGGTAGCACCTGGAACAGATGAATAACAGCCTCATTTGTACACATCCACTTTTTAGTTTCAAGTACATTGAACCAAACCTGAGCCTATAAACAAAAGCAAAGTCCTACACACTACTCCATGATCCACCATGACTCCTTTATATGCCCTGGTTCAACCTGCTGACAGCACATTAAACTCATTCTATCCAATGCATACCAATCACCATCCTGAATGTTCAAGCTTCAAAACCCCAAAACCACCTTCACTCTACCTTTCCATCTCCTTAGTCATCCCCTGATAGGTAGTTCGTGTTTGGGACCCACTGACCAGGGAGGAATATTATAGATACTAACTGCCTTGGTATCAAGAAGGTCAGCGATGGATACTCAATAAGCCAGCACTTCAGTGACTGTCAAGTGTCACTCTTTTGGCCCAGACAGCAATCTTTTGTTTCTGTCTTACTACCACATGGGCAGCTCTCTTTCTCTCTCTCTCTCCCTCTCTATGTGCATGTGTGTGTGTGTGTGTGTGTGTGTGCACGCGTGCATACATGCATGTGAGAGAGAGGGGCAGCTAAAAGTACAAATGAACTCTAGTGTCACAATAAATTAGTATGCAAAGTGAGCCAGCACTTCAGTGGTCGTTAAGGTGCACTCTTTACCCAGGTAGCTGTCCATTCTTTCTGCCTCACTTACATGTGGATTGCTAGCATTCTGTCCACAAACATACAGAATATTTTATAGAAATATACAATTTCTCCTTGTCACACAAAACACTTGACAACATTTAACTCAAACAACTCAGTTTCCATAACTCTAGAATTTCCTATGGTGAAAAATATGTGCTAGCCCTAGGCCTGCCTTCTCGCAAAATGGTTGGAGCAATAGACAGCAGTAATAATTAGGAACATTAAAACGAAGCATTAGGAAGAAGTAGTTGGTAGGAACACTAGGCAGGAGCTTTAGGTAGAAGTAGTAGGTTGGAATATCAGGTAGGAACATTATGTAGACATAATAGGTAGTAGTCAGTAGGAGCATTAAGTAGTAGCCTTTGAAAACACTTTATCAGAGTTGCCCTCTGCCAGTGGCCTGTTAAGGGTGAGGCACTAAAGGATAAGAAGTGGTAATGGAAATCATCAGTTCTGAAGACTCTTTGCCATGGCCACCCCCTTTGAAGGAGTTCCTGGGGGGAATGGGTCTCAAAGGTATAGATATATAGATATATTAGTGTGAATGCTTTTCTCACTTCAGAACACTGTCGTGTATTTAAGTTGAGGATAAGTATGAGTGAACTAAGACTATATGCATTTTATCCACCCAACATAAATATAAATAAAATGATAAAGTAGAGTAGATACACAGACAAATACTATAATTAAGATAAGGATAAGTTGGAGAGAACCAAAACTATATGCATTTTATCCACTCCAAGTAAAAGGAAATAAAATGGTAAAGTAGAGTAGAAACATAGACAGACAAAACATGTAGCAAATGGTTTATCTATTGCCAACAATTACTCATTCTCGACAATTCTATGTTCCAGAGATAGAGACATTAACACATTATGAATAACATGCTGAAGAATTCTGCACCAAACTTTAGCTTTCTGTTGAGATTAATGAAGTAAGCTAGGTATATCTAAGAGCAAAGAGATAATGAGAAAAAAAAAATATGCTGCATAATCTTCTTTATCAGCAGTACTTACTGGCATCAATCTTCATGATGTAGGTTGGAGTATCAACCCACTGGTCACACAATCTTCCCCTTGGTTCCACCTTCTCTGTCTGCTCTGTAAAGTGCTGAATCTCTGGTCCCCAAGACTGAAGGGCACTAATTTGGTCAGAATTTTGCCTGAGAAGTTTCTTATCTAACCTGAAATAATTTTTTTTTTTTACTTTCCAGAAGCAATTTGCTTATCTTTCATTTTCAGTTTTCCATAACCAAATATTCATGTGCAACACATACCTTTTCACACAATAAATTTGCTTATTTTTCATTTTCAGTTTTTCCATAACAAAATATCTATGTGCAACACATACCTTTTCACAAATAAAGTGTACCTTTTAAAAACTTTCATGTGTTCCAAATGTTTTCCTAATTCAATTTTTTTAAGAAATATTACTGTCTCCCATTTTAGCTGTCCAAATATCTAACTGAAGGCTTTGGTGTTTACTTACTTTCTCCATGGCTCAAGGTCCATCCATACAATATCCAATATACTTATATGCAAAATGGGTTAGACAGCTTTCCAATTCTTTGAAGTTAAGGTGAATGGCAAACACACTGCAATGCTGTGTTTGTAAGGACACAGCACATATCACCAAGCTGTTGTGGTAAAAGGAGATACCAGTGGATACAGTGCTTTACTGCATCGAGGAGCTTTCCTTTCACAACCTATGTACAGAGTACTTTTCGCAATGTGTCTCTATCAACTCTTTTCATATGCTTTCTCTACATCCATAAATACCATGTACAAATCCCTCTGTTTCTTTTAGAATTTCTCACACAAACTCTTCAAAGCAAGTATCTAGTCTAAGGCACAGGGAAAGTGGGTCATGTTGTGAGCTCAAACTGGGAGAGTTGATAAGCTGGACTGTTTAAGATTCAACTCTGTCTCATATGTATAGGGAGTTAATGCCTCCCCAGATGTGAGAACAGTACTCCATACAGGGATGGACCAACCCTTTGTATAACTGGAGCATCTCTTTAGAAGAGAATCCAAGACATCTAAACATGGCTTCCAGTTTCTTAGATGCAGACTCAACTATATGTATAATGTCAGGTTTCATAAGAAAAATAATTTTGGTTTTGATATTCCTTAAAAAAAAATGGACTGGCCAATCTGATAAAAAATAATGGTTTCGATATATCTGTGACGTGGAAAAAATTGTGCTTGGGGGAGGAAGGAAACTGGAAGGCAATGTGCATTGAAAGTGTTAAATAGAAAAGAATATCTTACACTTCAAAAATACAATTTTTTTTTTTAAATCTGTCACAAGTATGAGCCCTTCCATGTTCTTAACTAAGCATGTGCCCTAATTCTCAAGTGGTGCAACTGCAAAACATTGCAATTCAAGCTGTTGTAAATCAGGGGCTAGTGGTACAAGATGCCATTTTTGCTGATGAAATATGGAACCCCAACAGGAGAAACTGGTGTGTCTAAGATAGTTAACAGTTTAGTCCACATAATGTAAAAGTAGATATATGTCATAACAGTAGTTCTTATATCAAAAAAAAAAAAGTACAAAAGATGTTCTGGTCAGACTTACTGCTACATAATTAAGGCAAATAACGTTCTTTAAAATCTTATGCTTTGTAATCACATTTAATATCTAATTCAAAATGTACAATAATGCAGATCCTACACATCTCTACCCTTCTGTGCACCAGGAGAAGGCCAACGTGATATAAATAGCAAGCCCACACAATCTTGCCATGCATAAATCATTAGAAGTCAGCTATCTACTTACTTGCAGTGGCCACCAATCTGCCCTGACTGTAGAACATCAGTATGGTAATGCACGATCTCTTTTCTATGTACCAAGTGACGGAAATCTATGTATATATTTCTTCCTTTGCAAAACCTTAAGTGATCACTGCACTCAAGCCAAGAATCACTCTGAAATAATTCAAGGAATGTTACTCAAACACGCCACGTTCAGCAACAACGTGTGGATTCTTAAAAATAAAGAAATCCTGTATTACTCAGTTCCAACAACCTTACATAATTGCTTCAAAACTGAAATCCTTGCTAGTACCATTCGTGTTATCAATAGTATTTAGTAAATCATTAGATAAAAAACAAACCCATGCATGGAATATCACAACCATGTCCAACTTATCTTAGTTTTAACCTTTCTTCTGATGAATCAGATGAATCCAAATAACTTATTACAAATATCTAATCAAATTATTTACTGAAGACACTGTCTGGTACATAGCGAGCTTATTCACAGTAGCTATATCCACCAATATGGGTCTCAACCAAGTTACTCTACCAGCCATGGCTTCAAATTTGTCGTAAACTAGTTAATCCACACACTTTTGTACCACAAACCATATATTACCTGACTCTCCTTTGAGTCCGCTACAGAATTCACTGCAATAAATCAATGAAACATTTATTAGCCTTGCATGACATTACTGAGGGGGAAAAAAAAGGGCAAAAAGAACAAATCCCAAGGCCAATTCTTTCAACAGTTATGTGTTCTTCATTAGTTTTTATGTCTATGTGAGCCCTATGGTATAACAATTAGTATCACTACATATGACTCAAAAATGTCCATGTCTGAGTCCTACACAGGATAGCAGGCTCACTACCAACCTCACAGTGCATCCTCCATATATGGTAATATGGCTGAAAGTCTAACCAAGGGAAGTGGGCGTCCCTACCCTTTGTGAGCCTGCAGAAGTGGGGGATGGGGGTCCCAGTTCTACAAAATCAATTCCCACAAAAGATGAATGGCTGTACACCCTTGAGCCATCCTACGAAAATGGGAAAGAATTTATGATAATGCAACAGAAGTGATTAGTATTACATTATCTGCAAGTGAACATTTTACTTGATCAGAACCCTTTTGCCTCACATCTATTAGTAACTCAAGATAGGTTTATGGTTAATGGCATTATAATCTGTACCTCAAGGGGGGAAATCTTATGGTAGGCCTACAAGTTGACAGACAAAAGAAAAATGGAAAGACTGGAGGAAGAAATGGGAAAATTCATCATGTACAGAAAGCAAAACATGCAGAGGAACCCAGAGCAAGAGGAAGTTTCCCCTTCACCACCAGTGGAAAAGCAATATAAGGTCTGTGCTTAGTATCATTGATACAATGTTGATGGATCAGTATGAATGGCAGGAAAACTGAATTAACCCTTAAATATCAGGCTTAATTCAGATATTCTATCAAGCAGTGGAAAAGCATTCCAAATTATCAGAACATATGCAGAAAGTAGGACCTCTGCCTCTGTGTTAGCTGATCCAATGCTAAGTGAGTGCCCGGAGAGGGTGTGAAAAATGTGTCTGACACCTACTGATAAGAGAAGATACGGAAATGAAGTTTCTTTCCACAGAACTCATTTACCTTCTGAAATCTTGTCTGATAAAGAGGCATAACATTAGAGGTAATTTTTTCGTACATGTTTACCATTTCCCACATGCAAGAGGTAGTGTCAAGAACAGATGACTCAGCCTTAGAGGAAAAAATGTTCGCTTGGCTCCTTACTCCTTTCCTTCTTTTATAGAGTAATACAGGAGGGGAGGACTTTCAGCCCTGCTCCTGCCCCTCTTAGTCACCTACTATAACATGCAGGGAATAATTAACCTGTATTCTTTCTCCCTTATCCCTAGGAATACTTAGTGGTAACATGAATATAATTAGAAATATTACACCTCGACCAACATAATTCAAAATGTGATATACTGAATTGCAAGTGTGGGAAGGGTAATGAAGGATTTGTTTCTTTACTGTGACAACTCTAGGGTAATGTAGGATTTGTTCCCATACAATGGAAACTTCTCTGACTTCATACAAACTCTTACCTTGAACACAGGCAAATATTATACCTTTCACACAATATACAAGTGTAAGGAACAGGTGACTTGCACTTGAAAGGAGGATTTCATTTTTTCTATATATTCAAGATCTTTACCATCATGTGTAATCAATCCACTCCATTACCTCAAGATTACATATTGAGAAAATTAGATGCAACTGTGACATGATTCCTTCCGTATGTGTGCATTCACTAGGGAAGCCTCCCTTTCTTCTTACATAATCCTATAAAAATCACAAAATCATTTATCCCTTCACACTTCTCATGTTATTCTTCTTCACTCTTCTCACCAGCAGACATGTATCATTACCTTTCCTCCTAGTAATTTACATCGTTCAACAAGCTATATATTTTCCGTGAAGTCACTAAGTACGCATGACCTTCAGGTAGACAGGTGTGCACTTTTGATAGTGAAATGAATCTATTGAAGTACGAGGGTTCATGAAGGAGCTGATCCCACATATAGTTCATGAACTGAATGGTTTCTCACCATTCATACAAGTCACTGGTAATGACATTCAAGACCTCCATCACAGGGGGAAATGTTCCAGGTAAATGTAGAAAATTAGAGAGGGAGACAGACTGAGAGAGAAATGGCCTTGAACTACAGACCAGGATTGCTATGAAGAATGGCCTGCAAGAAACTAAGGCTCATGAACATACAGACTGAGAATTTCTTTACTTTCAAAAGAATTCAGAATGGATTATACATGATGAATCTGTTGGATTTCTATGACAAAGAAAGCAACATCTTAGAAAACAGGGACATATGGATGAACCATACATTCTTGGACTGCCAAAGACATCTGGATGGATTGTGTACTCATGGACTGCCAAAAGACCTTTTATACTCTTCTGCACAATATATCAATGAGGAAAGACATCCAGACTAGTTTCACAGATGGGATACAAAAGATAGACTGACTTATCTGAGAAAACTGAGAACATATGCCAATGACCACTATTTTTGATCCATGTAAATGATTTGCCAGAGAAGGCATAATTACATATGAAGTTATTTGCTAATGAATAGAAAAACAAAATTTGTAAATGTGTGAAAAAACATTTACAGGAAGAATGGGACAAAATACAGCAGAGGTCAGCCAAACAGGGAATTAAAGTTAGCCCTGGAAAACAGAACAAAAATATAGCAATTAAACTGCATATATGTCCCTAACATATGAAAAACAGTAAGATACAACGTTCTTTGAAGCCTAAATATGATCCAAAACATAAGAGCATAACTGGAAGACAGGCAATTGAAGTGTACAGATGAATGTGAGGAAGCCTTTCTCAAGCAACTATGTTGAGGACACAGTGAACAAGGTAAGCTAAGTGGAGGAAATTGCAAGAAGCAAATGAAAATTCAAAAGTAAAAAATCTTAAGACAAAGAGATGGACTTTATGAATGCAAAGTTTCCTTCCCCTATGCACAAAAAGATATCATATAGGTGATAACATGAACTTAAGCACTGCTTAAGCATTCAGGGTGTTGCCAAAAATATTTCAATTTTCAGTGAGAGCAGAAATCTTGGGTGAACAATTTCAGGTTCTTCTACAGCATTCACAGAAAGTTTCACATGGTTTTTCTTTTTTTATGTACAATATATGAAGAGAGTAATGGTTGCTTATTTCATGCAGTTCTGGTTGACAATAAGCATCTCATGGCACCAGTAATGTCTTTGAAAAACTGGAGTGCCAGATATTAAAGGAATACCAACCTTCTAAAACCCTTCAATAAAAGAAAACTTTTGGTAAAAATCACATCATCAAAAACTGACTATTCAAAATATGCAAGAATTTTACCTCTTCCTGGGGTTTGCAATAGACTTTCAACTCATCCTGCTGGTCTTTCACATAACCAAAGTCTCCTTGTTTGTAGAAAGTGGTAATTTGTTCTTGCTTGGTTGTCACCCAACCTAGGAGAAGGATAAGAATTGGAAACATTTTTAATGGTCTTACTATACTATACTATGCTAAACTATACTATACTATACTATGTGGCAGTCATGCTATATGATGGGAAAAAACATGACATTCTATTTGGTTGGTCACAATCACACAAGAATGCAATAATGGGGGAAACCAACTTTCTCTACAATTATGGCTCACTTCTTATCAACAATCAAGACAACTGCATAACAACTCTAAAAACAGTAAGGCAGCAACAACAAACGATGAATGACCATGGCACTAATATGTATGTGCTAGAATATTATACCTCATAAAGCCCAGCCTTAACATACATTACTTTCCTGTCCTAGGATCACCTTCTATGAGGCTCCTATAGTGATCAGGAAGCCAACAGGTCATGAAATATGTGTGAATGTCTGTGTGAGGAGAGTTGCTGGAAAATTGAGAAGTATGCGTTCAGCATCTTTAGTATGGAAGTAACACAATGGGTGTGAGGGGTGTTAATACGGTGAATCAACGTTTGAAATGCTGGAAAGATGGGTAGTGTCCAGAACACAAATGAGCAACTGTAAGTCAAAAATGTCAGGGAAATGTAATTTCATTTGGGCATAAGTCTGAAGGAGGGGAATCTAGGAATGGGTTGAGAGGGTTGTAGTTAGAACCTATCATGTCATTACAGTGTACATATGCTTTGCTAATGGCATTTTTTCTGGAGGAGGGTGATATGTAGATATAACCTCTGAAAGTGTGGAGCTGGTGTAAACTTTTCTCTCTCTCTCTCTCTCTTTGGGGATTGTTGGTTAGTTATGGGGTGATTTGGGTGGGAAGGGTTTAGTGCAGATGTAAAGAACAGAGTGCTGAACATACTGAGGTGAGATTATTTTGGAAGTCCTTTGTTTTGTTATGCTGGTGTTGACTGCTGTAGTTGTCTGGCAACTGGTAATTGTTCCAAAAGCCCCATTTTGCATGAAAAGCAGCTCTGTTGAGTTTGTTTTTGACAGCTCACATAAAGTATCTCACATTTTCAAAAAAATGCCATAGGCTTATTAGCCCTACATCTCTCTTTCCAATCATGTGGTACCTTACTAGGAAACACATTACAGAGATGTCCATTTCCCTGGGGCAGTCATGCCAAATGAACAAGTATCCCTTTTATCTAAGAAACCCAGCGCAACACTTACTTGCTATACTCTTAAGACATTACTTAGCAATCTACGAGTGTTGGTAGACTGTACCACATCTAGTTGATGTCAGAGTTGCTATTCAGACAAATCAAGAAAAAAGCATTATCAACGTAGCTACATTTCACGTTATTATCATCTTTACATGAAAGCCTGACATGTTTTTGCAGCTTCTGAGCAGTGATACTGTGAATCCTAATTCACCACCTACTAAGTAATGCATTTTGTCTTATTACCTTCAGACACTTTCCTATGAAGATGAGAACTGGCTAATTAAGACCTATTAAAGTTCTTACACTCCAAACCAAAAGAAAACACATTATCCAGACGGTTATATACCATTCAGCACTTTATACATTTTCTCTTTTGAATAAAATCCATCCTAAAGCCTCTAATGTGTAGATATCACTGTGAGCCTGGACAAGTAGTGTAACTGTCAATGGGTGGAGGCAGCTGCTCGTTTGGAAAGAAAGGACGGCTCATGGTTTGATGGAACTCAAATAGTGGATTTGGAGAAAGTTGAAAATATTTTTCTAATTAAAATTTTAAATGTCCTGTAGTATTCAGCCCAGTAACCAATATTGAAAATACCACTTGACAAGTTTATTCTGTCCTAATAGGCACAGTTTGAATGGAAGTTAAACCCCTCTCAAATTCATTTCAACTTACCTCTGGCATCACCAGGGCATGACACATGACTATAAGCTTGATCACTTGTACAGCCTGCCTCGTAGCCCCAGCAAGCTGGACGGTCAAGATGCATCTAAAACAAATTATTCATTTCATAATACATGTATAATACATATTTTGTATTACAAATGATAGCTAGAGAATGGATGTGAGCAGATGTAGCCTTTATTCGTCTGTTTCTGGTGTTATCTTGTTAACACAGGAAATAGTGATCAAGCATGAAATATACCTACATCAGTGAGGCAGTGCCAGAACAGACTAACAAGGCTACATTCACTCACACTCAGTCTCTAGCTGTCATGCGTAATACACCAAAACTACAGCTCCCTATCCACATCCAGGCCCCACAGACCTTTCCATGGTTTATCCTAGACATTTCAAATGCCCTGGTTCAGTCCACTGACTGCACGTTGACCCTAGTATACCACATCATTCCAATTCACTCTAATCATGCATGCCTTTCAACCTCCTGCATGTTCAAGCCCTGACCACTCAAGATCCCTTTCATTCCATCCTTCCACTTCCTGAACCAGGGCATATGAAGCGTCTGGGGTAAACCCGGAAAGGTCCGTGGGGCCTGGATGTGGAAAGGGAGCTGTGGTTTCAGTGCATTACACATGACAGCTAGAGACTGAGTGTGAGCGAATGTGGCCATTTCATCTGTCTCCTGGCGCTACCTCGCCAGCGCGGGGGGTGGCGATGCTATTTCCCGTGGGGCGGGGTGGCATCGGGAGTGGATGGGAGCGAGCAAGTGTAAATATGTATATGTATATGTATGTATATATGTGTATGTTATGTATATATATGTACTGTGCACATGTGTGCATGTATGTATATATGTGTGTATGTGGGGGGATGGGTCTTCGTCTGTTTCCTGGTGCTACCTCGCTGACGCGGGAAACAGCTATCAAGTATAATAAATAAATAAATAAATAGATCTATATCTTTTATGAATGTTGTTGATTATTGGATTATGCATTGGGTAAGAACCTACAGAAGAGAAGTTTAGAAAATATACAATCAATGCTCCCCTCCTTTTTTACTTTTCCGAAAGAAGGAACAAAGAAGGGCCAAGTGAGGATTTTCCCTCTAAGGCTCAGTCATCTGTTCTTAACGCTACCTCGCTCACGCAGGAAATGGCAAATATGCATAAGAAAATACAATTCATCCTACCATTTTATCGACTGTATATTGAATATTTTCAATTGAAGATCATTAACATTTCATTAGGCTTTCATTTATTTCACCTATTTTTCCCTATTTTTCTAAGTATGTATATTATTGTTAATTCATGTATGAAGTGGCTTTGTGCAGTGGCAGTGTTGTAACCAATGAGGCAGGTGCTGCTGCTACTGTGAAAAGTAAAAGAAAAAAATCAAAATTGGGGAAAGTTGTCAAGTTTCAGTACCTCAAGGGGATACTCTAGTTTTACTACAGTATTCAAGTCTCGCCCCACCTTCTTATGTTGACCTCGTTAGCACATCCCTTAGGGGTGGAACTAAAGAGGAAGGCATTGCTCGACTCCATCTGGGGAATCCTTTTAAATTTAGATAAACACCTGAGGTGTGCTGTCACTTTTTAGTTTTTTGACAATTTTGGAGCCTTGCTGCCTCTACAAACACTGCTCTGGAGTTGCCCTCTGCCGATGAGCTGTCAAGGGTGATGTGGTGTTGTACAGTTGTATATAAATTGGATTAATATTGGCAGAGTTTTGAATGGATTGATTTGTTACATTGATTTTACATGGCAACATTGTTAGTCGCCCTTTAGAAATGGATGTTTTCTTGTTGTTTTGGCAACACTGTTGCCAGTGACGCCGAGGCTGTTCGTGGTAGTGGACGTGACTGTAGATCTTCTGATACTTTCTGGTCAATTGGAGGTGATGTTACGAAGTTGTCAGTCTTTTGGGTTTATCAAAGTGTTCAGCGAGAGTATGAGGAGAAGATAAGGTACAGAAGGAAGGATCTTTTGTTCATTTGAATAAAAGAAGTAGTTTTCCTCGGCGCCGGGTCTTTGTTTTTGAGCGGGTGTCCAGGCTTGCCGGTTCCTCACATCATAAATTTCGGGACTGCCTCAAGAATAGGTGAGTATGTATTTGTTTTTGATTGTCATAACCACAGTGAGGCTCAAAAGGCTAAGTGGCACTGGAGTCTACCAGTTATGCCAAGGACTAAAAGAGACAAGTGATTGAGGGTGATGGTGCTGAATGTGAATGCAGTGACTGGTAAGAGTACAAGGAGGGAACTTGTGTAGAGGTTTAAAAGTTGTAGCTTGGATGTTATGGGGATTGGAGAAACCCATATCCTTGGGCAGGGTGTGTGGAATGAAAATAGAAATGATGGATGCAAATTATGAGAGGGCTTGGAAGGAAGTGTGGTATGGATGGGAATGAGCAAAAATTATCAGGGAAGAGGGAAAGATGGATATGCAATTCTGCTGTCACCAAGAGCATGGGAGGTTGTTACATAGAGTGTATGGAGTGGATCAAGAATAGTGTGGGTGAAAGGAGAGATTGAGATTGTGAAGTATGCATGAGTATGTGTATATGCGCCTGTGAATATGAAGACAGTTCAAGGTAAGGATGAAATGAAGCTTTTCTGGAGAAATTTAAAGGACTTGAGACTGGTGTATGTCCATAGCACCAGGTGGTTGCGGGAAAACTACCCATCCTTGGCTGGACGGCAAGACTATTGCCGCTGGTGCAGCTAAGTGCATGGTGTTACAATTCCGTATGGGGGAGGTGATAGCATTCCTTGTTCATGAGAGGTACCCTGAGTGGACCAAATAACGAGACTCAGGTAGTCTCGTATGGTAACCAGATTGTGGGTGGTGTGAGATGAGTGGGGAGAGGCCTGATATGTGCTGTGTTGGGAGAAAATTCAGGCAGTGCTTTGATAAGTACATGTTGGTAGTACTGACCCATGTACTGTATGTAAATATCTTCTGTGAGCAGTTAGGGAAAAGTGTTTCATTTGCAGTTAATTTCTTTACGTAAATAGCTTCTATGAGCAGTTAGGGTAAAGTGTTTCTGTTTGTAGTAGTTTTCTAATTCTAATATTGGCAATGGCTGTAAAGTAAAGTTTTGTAAACCCTACCCATTGTTTGTACAACACAGCAGGAGAGTCGATCAGTAATAAGAGGACCGTAGTTTTTTTTTTTTTTTGAGTGCTAAAGGTGAGCCCTAAGACAGAGGAAGGCAGCTTAAGCTCAGCTCATTACAGAACCGTTAACAGAGCGTGGTTCATTACGCTCTTTTGGGTATTGTAAGTAGAAACTCCTGCTTGGGTCCAGTTGGCAGCAGAGTCGTGGATGATTTTGTGCTCCCACCAGAGTGGGAGGATCAAGAGCGAAGTGGAGACAAAGTAAAGAGAGAGGAGAATCAGGGGTTAGTTGTATCAGGAGGGACTGTGAAACAACTCCTCACATCTAATAGGTAGTTAGCAGAGGCTGTAATTAACTTGTGTCAGGGAGGGGATAGCAAGCAGGCCAGGAGCATAGATAGTGTGGTCTCGGTCAGTCTCAACGCTTGAAATATTTTCCGGCAGGCTGAGGAGGGCCAGTGAATTAGATGAGTGGGTGAGAGATGCTGAGGAGAACATAAGACAAGTGGGGTTGCACCGCTGGCAGGCTGTGACATATCTGAGGGGATTTTTGGAAGGGCCCTCACTTACTAGAGTACAGAACAGCCAAGTGGACTCAGTACCTGCACTATTTGAGTGTTTAGAGGTTGCCTTTAGCAAGAAGTTAAGTTATATAGACCTGGAGAGACAATTACATGACTGTATTCAACAGCAACATGAAGGTGTGTTGGAGTTCACTGATTCATTGTTGGAGATCAAGAAGAAAATGCAGAAACTGAAGTGTAAAAGGGAGTGGATGTTGAAAACATAGTTCTGTAGAAATCTGAGAGACCGACGGATTGGGATTAATTACAGAAGTAGTGTGAGGAGCATACAGAGGTGCAGTGGCAAGAGTTGGTTAGGCGGGCAGCAAAGTGGATAAGGTGGAACAGATTCGCAGTGGAAGCAGAACTGACAGGGTGGAAGCGGCCAGAACGGGTTGTGAGGAGTGCCTCCTGTTCGGTCCCATGTTCTCTGTGTGGTCAGCAAGGTCATTTAGGGTTTCAGTGTATCAGGTTTAAGGAGAGGATGCAGAAGCCTTGAGGAAGAAGGGCCAGTCATCAAGGTCTACACCAAGCCCCAGCGTCGAGACGGAGTGTGAGGAGTGTAGATGATGAATGGAAAAAAAGTTAAGTTGTTTGGAAAGAAAACCAAGATTGTGGTGCCTGTAAATGGGGTTCAAGTGGAAGCAGTAGCTGATTCAGGAGCAGATGTTAACTTGGTGACGGAGTAGTGGTATACCCAGCATCTTTTACCCAAACAAACGGTAGTGCGGGGGCTGGATCTTCAGATTACAGATGTAAATGGAATGAGAATTCCTTGTTTGGGATATGTGCAGGTGGAAGTGGAGGGAAAGGTGATTAGGGATTGTGTCTTGTTTGTGAAGCGAGCAGCCGGGACAAGGGGTGTGGTTCAAGGAACTCAGTCATCAGTACTGTTGTTTATGAATGTGCTGGCAGAGGTAGTACAGGGCTGGCGAAGCTCTCGTGTTCACGCAGTAGAAGCCAGGTTGAAGGCCATGCAACGACCTTTAGGGTGGGCTATTGTGCAGCACTGGCAAGATTTGGTGATTACAGCAAGCACGAGGAGGTGCGGCAAGTGTTTGTGCAGAGTTTACATGAGGTGGATAGTGAAAGTGTCATGTTGGAACCATTACAAGAGACAGATGGCTTATGGGTGCCAGAGGGCATTTGTGTCTTTCCTAATTATACCAGGATAGTGAGAGGGGAAGGCTAGGTGGCTGTGGCCAATGTGGGCAAGACAGTTGTACAGCTTAAGTCCCAGTGGAAGGTAGCCAAGGTGTCATATGGCCGAGAAGTCACGGGGAGGACAGTAAGCAGTCACACTGCCGCACAGACAGTGTCGTCTGAGGAGGCTTGGCAGTATCGGCAACGGTTGGGAGTGCATGTGGCCAAGGACCAACTGTATTCAGGGAAGAGGGAAGAACAAGATAAACTGTTGCATCGGTAAAGACAGTGGTTGCAGAGGATGAGCAGGAGTTGGGGTGTGCTACTGGGGTGGAGAACGAGATACACTTAACGAGTGATGTACCCATTCGGTTGCCTTACCGACATATTCCTCCCAAATGTATGACGGAGGTGAATGCTCATATCAAAGGGCTATTGGAACAAGGAGTGATTGATGAAAGTGTGAGTCCATATGCAGCTCTAGTTGTGCTGGTGAAGAAAAAAAGTGGCTCATTGAGGCTTTGCGTCGATTACAGAAGATGAATAAAATTACTGTGAAGAATGCCTTCCCATTGCCCCGGATTCAAGACACGTTTGATGCCCTGGCTGGGGCACGGTATTTTTCCTCCTTTGATTTGGCTGCCGGGTACCACCATATTAGGGTGCAGGCCGAGGATCGTACAAAGACTGCTTTTGTGACGCCCTTTGGACTCAACCAGTATGTGCGCTGTCCCATGGGATTGACCAATAGCCCAGTCACCTTTCAGCGATTCATGGAATATGTCTTTAGTGATTACATTTTTGTCAGTGTAACCTGATGATTTGTTAGTGTTTTCTAGGAGTGTGGGGGAGCACTTGGATAGACTAGAGATGGTGTTTGAGCTCATGAGGAAGCATGAGTTAAAGCTGAAGCCCTCTAAGTGTCATGTTCTGATATCACAAATTAAATATCTGGGGTTTATTATATCACAGGAAGGTATCAGCACGGACCCAGAAAAAATTCAGGCGGTCCAGGAATGGCCCACGCCATGCACAGTGAAGAAAGTTAGAGCATTTGTGGCATTTTGCTACTTCTACAGGAGATTTGTTAAGGAGTTTGCTAAGGTGGCTGCACTATTGCATGCTGTAATGAGTAGAGATTCAAAAGCAGATGTTACCAAGTACTAGGGTGAGACAGAGACCAGAACTTTTGTACAGTTAAAGGAAAAGCTGACTGATGCACCAGTATTGAAGGATACATACTATGCTAGACAGTTTGTGGCGGAGACAGATGTTAGTTTCGAGGGATTAGGGGCAGTTTTGGCGCAGGAACATGATGGAAGTATCCAGTAGCTTTTGCAAGCAGGGGGTTACGGAGGTCAGAACGGAATATGAACAACTACAACTCCAGGGAGATGGATTTGTTGGGCTTGAAGTGGGCAGTGACAGAGCAGTTCAAAAATTATTTGGCAGGAGGACAGTTTGTAGTGCTGACGGATAACAATCCATTGGCACATTTGCACACAGTCAAGCCGGGGGCTGTGGAGAGGAGGTGGCTGGGAGATTTGAACCGGTTCAGCTTTGAAGTTAAGTATCGGTCGGACAAGGAAAATGCTAACTTTGATGGGTTGTCCCCGAAGGCCGTACTAACTGGAAATGGAAGAGGGAGAGGAGTTGGAAGAGATTTGGGAGAATACCCCGGAGGCGGTAGAACAAAAAGGGGTAGCATGGATGAAGGTGTGGGGCAGAGTGGGTGCGGATGAGATGAGGTATTCACAGAAGTCGTATCTAGTATTGGGGAAGCTTTAGATGCAAATGACTGGGAAGCTGCATCGTCAGGAAATAAAAGAGCTGCTGCAGACAGATGTGGAGGGTGAGACGACGGTTGATCATGAGGGACGGGGTGATTTACTGGAGAGGAGAGCAGAATGAATAGAGGACGTGGAGAGTGGTGTTGCCAGTGGATCACAGGAAGGTGATACAAGAGGCCCACGATGAATGGGGCCATCTGGGGGTCGCTAGGATCACAGCGTTGGTGACGAAGAGGTTTGCATGGCCGGGATTGCATGAGGACATCAAAAACTATGTGGCTAAGATGTAAGACGTGTGCAATGGCAAAAGAGGAGGTTATCGGTGCAAAGATTAGGCTGGGGACGGCGGAAGCTGGTAAGTGTTGGCTGTAGATTTCACAGTGCTAGAACCGGCTAGAGATGGGAAGGAGAATGTGTTAGTGGTGACTGATGTGTTAGCAAATTTGCCTTAGCTTTTCCAGCCAAGAATCAGAAGGCATTTAGAGTGGCAAGGATATTGGTAGAAGAGATATTTAATAGGTTCGGTTGTCCAGAGAGGATCCATGGTGATCAGGGTCAGAATTTTGAGAGGCAGCTGGTGGAGCATCTCTGCAAGTATTATCGGGTTAAGAAATCTCAAACGACTCCATACTACCCACAAGGAAATGGTGTTTGTGAACTCTTCAACCAGATTTTGCATGATGTTAGCTACCTTGGGCAAGGAACAAAGGGAGCATTGGCCAAGGTACTTGTCCAGTCTAACAACTATTTACAACAGTACTCCACATGTTGTGACAGGGCTTTCACCCTACTATCTGGTGTTTGGAGTGGAGCCTCATTTGCCCTTAGGTTCACGGTGGATACAGACGAAGTTACTGTCCCACAACACCGGGTGAGGGAGCTCCAGAAGTAACAACAGGCTGCTTGGGAAACTGCTTCGGGAGCATACGGCAATATTATGAGATGAATCTGAGAAAAAGGCAGGAACAGGGTAGAGCAGAGCCTTTGCAAGTGAGCCAACAGGTATTGCTTAGGGACTACTCAAGTGTTAGGCAGGAATGTCAAAACGCACCCTAAGTTTTCAGCAGAGATTTGGGTAGTCGTGGAGGTGTTAGATGAGATCAGCGGGGTGTATAAGGTGAGGCTGGAAGGGGACGAGGGCCATGAAAAGGTACTGCACCGCAGCAACTTGCGTCCGTGGCGGCAGGATGACAGCATTGGGCTACAAGGTCAACGTAAACAAGAAGGGTCGGCCCGGGAAGGGGAAGGCCAAGGGGAGGAAGAGGTAGAAATGCCGGATATGGCTGAAGTGATGCAGAGATTTGGTCTTGAGGATCGGCTGGCATCTGTCGAGGAGTCACGACAGGGAACACTGGAAGAAGGGAAAGAACCGAGTAAAAAAGATACAAGGGGAAGAGATGAGAGGGAAGCACAGGATACTACTCAACTTAAGCACTCTAGAAGGATTCCCGAACAGGTGGGGAAGGTAGGCTCTAGGTGTGTGGTCTGTGAGGGATGTGCACGTGGGGTCACGCGCAAAGTTTGAGGGGGTGAGTGTGAGGATTTGAATTTAGCGCGCTGGTTGGAGGATCGGTGGCTAGCCGCAGAGCACGCGAGTCGACGGGCATTGTTGACGAAAGGCTACTTAAAGAGGATAACACTTGTTGTGTTCCTGAGGACAGGACTCTGCCGAGTTTGCAGGGGTTTCTGAAAGGAGCCGCGTGGGGAGGAGACTTAAGACGACTGCTTTGGCTTGGTATCACCCACTCTGTTCAACTGGCCTGTGCTATATGCCATACTGACTATCAACCTCAGTGGGTGCCCGTTGGTACGGAAGGGCTGGAGATTGGTGTATGACCACGGCGCCAGGTGGTTGCGAGAAAACTACCCTTCCTTGGCTGGACGGCAAGACTACCGCCGCTGGTGCAGCTAAGTGCATGGTGTTACAGCTCCGTATGGGGAAGTTGGTAGCATGCCTTGTTCATGAGAGGTACCCTGAGTGGACAAAGTAACAAGACTCAGGTAGTTTCGTATGGTTTCCAGATTGTGGGTGGTGTGAGCCGAGTGGGGAGAGGCCTGATAGGTGTTGTGTTGGAAGAAAATCCAGGCCGTGCTTTGATAAGTACATGTTGGTAGTATTGACCCACGTACTGTATGTAAATATCTTTGTGAGCAGTTGTGGTAAAGTGTATCTATATGGAGTAAATTTCTTTACTGTATGTAAACAGCTTCTGTGAACAGTTAGGGAAAAGTGTTTCTCTGGAGTTAAATTCTTTACCATACATAAATAGCTTCTGTGAGAAGTTAGGAAAATGTGTTTCTGTTTGGAGTAATTTTCTTACTGTAGTATTGGCAATGGCTGTAAAATAAAGTTCTGTGAACCCTCTCCACTGTTTTATACACCCCAGCAGGAGAATCGATGAATAATAAGAGGACCGTATTGGTTTCTCTGTATTGACTGCTAAAGTTAAGCCCTAAGACAGAGGAGGGCATCTTAAGCCCAGCTCATTACATATATATACACATGTACATATTCATACTTGCTTGCCTTTATCCATTCCTGGCACCACCCCGCCCAACAAGAAACAGCATCGCCACCCCCTGCGTCAATGAGGTAGTGCCAGAAAGCACTCAAAGAAAGTCCACATCCGCACACATCCATTCTCTAGCTGTCATGTGTAATGCACCAAAACCACAGCTTCCTATCCACATCCAGGCCCCACGGACCTTTCCATGGTTTATCCCCGACGTTTTACACGCCCTGGTTCAGTCCACTGAGGGCATGTCGACCCCATTATACCACATCGTTCCAATTCACTTTATTCTGTGCCCGCCATTCACCCCCTTGCATGTTCAGGCCGTGATCGCTCAAAATCTTTTTCACTCCATCCTTCCACCTCCAATTTGGTCTCCTGCTTCACCTTGTTCCCTCCACTTCTTACACATATATCCTCTTTGTCAAACTTTCCTCACTCATTCTCTTCATGTGTCCAAATAATTTCAACACACACTCTTCTGCTCTCTCAACCACACTCTTATTACCATACATCTCTCTTGCCCTTGCATTACTTGATCAAACCACCTCAAACATTTCATTTCCAACACATCCACCCTCCTCTATATATATCCCATGCCTCGCAGCCATATTATATTGTTGGAACTACTATTCCTTCAAACATACCAATTTTTGCTCTCCGAGATAACCATCTCTCTTTCCACGCATTCTTCATCGCTCCCAGAACCTTCGCTCCCTCCCCCACATTATGACTCACTTTCACCTCCATGTTTTCATTTGCTGTTAAGTCCACTCCCACACATCTAAAACACTTCACTCCTCCAATTTTTCTTCATTCAAACTTACATCCCAACTAACTTGTCTCTCAACCCTGCTAAACCTAATAACCTTGCTTTTATTCACA
This sequence comes from Panulirus argus, assembly GCA_038088735.1. NCBI lineage: Eukaryota > Metazoa > Arthropoda > Malacostraca > Decapoda > Palinuridae > Panulirus > Panulirus argus. The sequence goes on from JAYMFT010194123.1 coordinate 24,690, forward strand.
TTCACCCTCATCTTTCTCCTTTCACACACTCTTCCAAACTCAGTTACCAACTTCTGCAGTTTCTCAGTCGAATCAGCCACCAGTGCTGTATCACTGGCGAACAACAACTGACTCACTTTCAGGCCCTCTCATCCCCAACAGACTGCATACTCGCCCCTCTCTCAAAGATTCTTGAATTTACCTTCCTCACTACACCATCCATAAACAAATTAAACAATCAAGATAACATCACACATCCCTGCCTCAGACCAACCTTCTCTGGGAACAATTCAGTCTCTTCTCTTCCTACTCGTACTGACGATTTGTATCTTTGATAAAAACTTCTCCCTGCTTCTAGCAGCTTACCTCCTACATCATACATTCTTAATACCTTCCACAAAGCATTTCTGTCAGGCCTATCAAATGCCTTTTCCTCATCTATAAATGCCACACTCAAATCCATGTTTTCCTAAGTATTTCTTACACACATTCCTGAAAGCAAACACCTGATCCACACACCCTTTACCACTTCTGAAACGACACTGCTCCTTCCCTGTTTGATGCTCTGTACATGCCTTCATCCTTTCAATCTATAACCTAGCATACAACGTACCAGGTATATTCAACAAACTTATACGTATGTAGTTTGAACACTTACCTTTAGCCTCTTTGCCTTTATACAATGGCACTAAACATACATTTTGCCAATCCTCAGGCACTTCACCATGATCCATACATACACTGAATATCTTTATCAACCAGTCAAAAACACAGTCACACCCTTTCTTAATAAATGCAACTGCAATACCATCCACTCCCACTATCTTGCCGGATTTCATCTTCTGCAAGGCTTTCACAAACTTTTCTCTCTTCACCATGCCACCCTCCACGACTCTTTCACTTCGCCCACCACCCGGACGAAAATATCCTACATCTGCCAATCTATTATCAAACACATTTAACAATCCTTCAAAATACTCACTCCATCTCCCCCTTATTTCATCATATT
>JAYMFT010194124.1:2500-11803 GCA_038088735.1 Panulirus argus
CCTGTTGTGTGTCAAGTCCCTGCGATACAGTATCGCAAAGACTTAACGTTACCTCACGCGCGTCTTTCGATGTCTTCGGTGGTTCCTCTAACCCCCACAGCTGGGGTCTAGGGCCTCCTGACCTTACCTTCGCGTATACCTTACGATGGTTTCGGAGGTCCTCTACTACCCCCCCCCCCCGGCCCAGCTGGGTCAGGGGCCTTACCCTACTTTACCTTACGATGGTTTTTGAGGTCTGCTACCCACCCACACAGCTCCGACCCCGAGGAATGGGTTTTCTGCTTGGTGTTCATGAATATTCTGGGTAGATTCAGCAACTGAATGAATTGTCATCATCTGTTGCAGTGAGTGTGGGAGAACTAACGTAACGAGCTAATCAGGCTATACCCCAGCGGAATCCGCCCCGGTGATGCAACTCAAAGCGTTATTAATAACATTCTCCTGCGGTGTAAGAACAGGTGGAGAGAGAGAGAGAGAAAAAAAAAGAGCCGACCCAAAAAAAACAACCCGGGTCAAGTAATGCCGTGAAACGATGATACCCATTAACCAATAGCTTAAGAACGTGTGTGTACCATGAGCCAATCAATACCGAGGGGAGGGGATACATCGTTAGCCAGTCGGTGCCACGTACGACTTGGCCATTAACCAATTAGAAACCAGCTACAAATAAGCCATTAGCCAATGAGAGCCGTGCTGGCATGCTCACTCGCATTACTGACCGTGAGTTAAAACGAAAAAAAAGATATTAAAACCATTTCCTCTCTCTTTTTTTTTCTTTAACTCCTGCCGGAGTTATCTTAAAACAAAAAAAAAAAAGTTCACGAGCGTATTTAATCGACAAACATATCCTTCATTCAGCGAGGCGCGCGCAATGTTCCTAATACACCGGCTTTTAAAATACGGCCGATAATGTGGACGGTGCGCAGGAAGGCTCTCAAGGATTCTTAATGGAAAAAAAAAGAAGTATATTGGACAACTAACTGGTGCTACGTGAGCTTGGGGTCTAGCCTGACCTGCGGAGGGGCAGAAGACGCCCCCGAAGTCTACGCCATGCAAGCATACGCTAGAGCAATGCCTCGGAAAGGTCGAAAACCAAGGCTGCGTTGACCAGCTCCCGCACGTACATACGTAGTTCCCCGAGAGAAACGGGAGGCGCGAAGCGCCATTCTCTCCTCAGGGGAACTGTAGAGGGCGTTTTCTTTTTTCTCATGACTGCCACCTTCGTCTCCCGACGACCAGTCGGTAGCATGACTCTTACTAGAATACCCCCTTATGATAGGGCCAGGTTCTGTGAGAGCACTAGGTGACACCAGCACCGTATGATGATGGGTGGGGGGGGGGGCTTCTAGGTGACACCAGCACTGTAAGGGGGAACTACTTGGTGACACCAACAGCAGCAAAGTGGGGGGGGGGGGAGGGATCCTAGGTGACACCAGTATGAGGGGGGGGGGGATCCTAGGTGACACCAGCAAGAGGGAATCCTAGGTGACACAGTACTATCAAGGGGGATCCTAGGTGACACCAGCACCAGCAAGAGAAGATCCTAGGTGACACCAGCACCAGCAAGAGAAGATCCTAGGTGACACCAGCACGAGCAAAAGTGAATACTAGCTGACACCAATACCAGCAGGGCGGCCACTAGGTGACGCGAACACCAGCAGGGAGCCACTAAGTGACACCAGCACCAGCAGGAGGCTACTGGGTGGCGCTAGTTACCAACCCGCGACACGCGCCGACTTCGCACGTGATTATCCTCCTTGAAAATTAACACCGAATCATCCTGGTAACTCCGTTCGTGCACGTGTACAGGTGTCGCTGGGTTATGCACAGGTGTAGCTAGATTGTGTACAGGTGTGGGTGAGTAATGTTAAGGTGTAGATATAGGCTGTACACACATACACACACGTACGCACGCACGCACACACACACACACATAGAGACACGTGTGTGTGTGTGTGTGTGTGTGTGTGTGTGTGTGTGTGGTTTGGCGGGGCGCCCGTGTGAGAAATGACAACGTCGGTGAGGAGCGTGATAATGAGCCCCGTCTGACGGACGGTGGACCAAGTCGTCGTCCTGAAACGGTTCGGACGCGCGGAGAGGATGAGCGAAGAGAGACACTCGAAGGAGGATCTGTCGCCTCGGAAGCAGCGGGAACTTGGATGAGGGACGGAATCAACAAGATGGATCGGGTTGAAGGGACGCTTTTGGGGATAACCGAGACCTGAACACGCTGGAGGGCCAGAGGCATACGCTGGGTACAACTGGACAAACGTCGTACTCAGGAGGCTGACGCGGTGTGTGTCTGTCTCAGGGCCGAAGCAAGGAAGGCGGAGAAGCGCACGAGGGCGATCGAGGCAAACCGTGAGGAGGGTACTCGACGGGGCTTGGCTGCGGATGGCACCCCCTTGTTTTCGTATATTATACATGACAGCTGGAGATTGGATGTGTGCAAATGAGGCTATTGTTAGTTTATTCCTGACTCTATTTCGTTGAAATGCGAAAGGCATATATATATATATATATATATATATATATATATATATATATAAACCTCAGAACCCATTTTTATGGCGTTCCTGCAGCTTAAAGGTTGCACTCCATGCAGGAGCAGGAAAATGATGGACTCCTTAGGAGCAGGAAGGTCCGCGATAACGCCATACTTCTTTCTGTCCATTGAGAATGATAGAGCCCAAACGGATGGCTGTATCATCATCAAGACTTTCTCCATTAATTCCCCGTTCTTTCTCAGGTACGGTGACTAAACTTGAGAAGCATCTTTTGGTTTTAGCCTCATGGAGGATGTGAAGAGATTTCTGGATATTTTCTTACCCGCGAACTGGAATGTTGTTATGATAATTGCCAGCAGAACTGTTGATCTCCTTTACCGTTCTCCTGAGATGGGACTCTAACTACAGGTTAAGGGACAGTCTCGACTCCCTCTCCTAAGGTGGGCATCTGGTTACAGCTTGGGGACGGTGTCTACTGCCAAGTCCTTCTCGAGCACAGATTCCTGCAGCTTCTGTCTCATGCAAGACTATTATTTCATTTCGAGGCTTTCTTTCACTGTGTCCCATCCTCGTTACTTTTACTTGGGTTCAACGTCATCAACTTTGTATTTCTTTTTTCTTTTATGTTGAAGGCTCCAGTCACGGACAAAAGTCCACATCAAGGCCGGGCCCTAATTGAAAAATGGAAAAAATTAGGAAACGGGAAAAAAGACAGGGAAAGTATTTATGAGTTTCTGAGAAAGTGAAAGGCCTGTCTTTTGAAATGAGCCAGGTCATAGTTATTGGGAAAGACATAAGACCAGCTTTGGATTTTGTCAAGGGTCCATTATACGTTGATGCAGTTCTTCACACCATTCACTTCCCTGATGATTTTTGTATCATCTGAAAACATATTTATGTTGGAGTCCACACCTTCTGACAAGTGATTAACAGAGATCAAGAAGAGTTATGGTCCCAGAAGAGAACCCTGTGGCACTCCACTGGTGGCCTCAACCCATTTTGAGAAGGTTCTCTGACATTCGTCTATGGTTTCATCTCACTTGGATTATCTCCAGATATAAACCAACCTCCCAGTCTTACCTGTAATGTAAGACAGAGTTAAGGTATCGTGTTTGTGATTACTATTCGTCTGTTACGGGGAGAGAGTTTTACGCTCGTGTTGCCCCGTCTCTTAACCTTGTGGATATATAACGTGTCTTTTACTCCTATATGTGTACACAAACACACACACACACACACACACACACCAGTGTGTGACTGTGTGTGTTCACCAATTTTTTGAAAACCCTTTTATTTTCAAGCAGAGGGGAGTTCTACGCTCGTAGGGCCACATCTCTTGAACTTCACTACCATACAAATTTTTAAACTTCTGTAAGCTGTCAAGTTCACTGTCTCATAAGCCAGGGTAATGCACACACCTGCTGCTATTACATTATGAAATTCATTTCTTTTTTATATTTTTTTTCTAACAAGTGTGTTATTGATTTCACATTGTTGCCACTGGTCGTTCTGTCTTGGCCTCTCTGATGACTGTATCAAACTGGTTCAAAAACTTAAAGGTTATTAACTCACCCCTGACTCTTCTCTCCTTCGTGGTAAACAAATTTATGGCCTGTTCACACTCCCGCAGTAACTCAGCTGTCTGGCATTATCTTCGTTGCCCTCCTCTGGACCTTCTCTATTACCTCTTTGTGCTTCTTCTTGAGGTGCGGTGGTAACTGGTTGTGTAATCTTATGTAGGATGTGAACAGGTTACGGAATATTTTTATGCACACGAACTTGAATGATGTTCCAATGATTGCTGCTTTATAGTTGGTCTCCTTAGAGATTCTTCTACAGTGTGTGTGTGTGTCTTTGTCTACTACTGTACAGGGAGGGACTATTCTACACTCCTAAGGGCCGATCTCTTGAATATCCTGTGCTGTCATGCAGTCTTTTAAACTTCTGTAGGCTGTCCACATTTACCACAGCGATTTCCAGTTGCTTCCATTCATCCACCCCCTCATACTGTAAAAGTTGTGTTTGTGTGTGTGTGTGTGTGTTTTACAGGAAAGTCCAAGAGAGAAACATCTAGAGAAAGACTTAATAAATACATGCAATAAAAACGAAGGAATAATGACGAATAGATGTAAAGAAAATCCCTTTCAGACTGACAGAAATCTTACCCTTGGCTACTGAGCCAGACGGATAAGCCCCATCATCCTGGGTACGACGCTGGGGAGGATGAGGCGAAGATCACAAACCTCCTCAACAGATGGCGTTAGTGAGCTCCCTCACACACACCCCCTCCCCCAACATCCCCCAACTGAGTCCAACCTCCGCCTAACCCCCAACCACCACCAACAGCCCGCACGATGACGGCTGGCGAAATTTAGTACGAACGATAAGCCAGTGAAGATTAGAGCCGACTTTTCTTTTCTCTCCCTCCACAATGTCCAGATGAAATCGAGCGATGATTTGGACCCTGCTAGTTCAGCTGCGTTACCGAAGGGATGAAAGAAACATTATTTTTGGAACGTGGGAGAAAAAAAAATAAAACTCGCTTGAAAAATCTTCCCTGTGATGTACGGAATTGAATAATAAATCACATGAAATTGAGTCATATTTTAACTGATACAAATATTTCGTGGAGGGAAAAAAAAATCCCGAATTTCTTTTGGGCTGGTAAGGTAAATAACAAAATGTTTTTTCATAAATTGGGACAATATATGCAGACTACTGTTGATCATTAATTGGCCTCATAAATAAATCAGAGTTAATTACTCAATTTTTTTAAAGTAGATACTGCAATAATTTTAATTGCTAATTGTTTTCAGGAAACGCCTGACTCAACTATGCTCCTGTCTTTAACACCCTCATTATCATATTAGTTAAATGAATACGAATATAATTAATAATGATAATAATGTTAATGATAAATGTAATAAGATATTGATGATAATGATAATAATGATAATAATGATATTAATATTAATAATAAAAATAATAATAATAATGATAATAATAATAATAATAATAATAATAATAATAATAATGATATAGAGGTTGTGGTTTCGGTGCATCACACATGACGGCTAGAAAATGGATGTAGGCGAACGAGTCCTTTTTCTTCGTCCGTTCCTGGCGCTACCTCGCTAACGCGGGAAACAGCAAACAAGTATGAAAAAAAGAAATTGTATAGAAAATAATGATACTAACGATAATAATGATAATAATTGTAATAATGATAAGAAGAATGATGCTAAGACAAAGACTACAAATAGAAATAGTAATAATGATAGTAACAGAAATCTCACCTCACAAATTTCCCGATCGTTCAGATCACCATTAGTCTTGGGGTTGGCGGTCTGTCTCACGAGCCCTTCCAGGCCAAACACAGTCTCTGCACACACAGGACATCCACTTGCTCCATAACACGACCTTTGCTGCTTTCCATAACATTAATGTTTTCTCTCTCTGCCGCATCCTTGGTCTCCCGAGTGGCCCTCGTCTGTCGAGGAAACAAATTCTTGATCTTCCGTGTTCTTAATCTTCAAAATGATCATCCATTAAGGAACTACATTCCCGGTCTTCCAGTCGGCCTTTATCTTTTGGAACCCATTTCCTTGTTATTCCAATTGGTCTCCTTCTACCAGGAACCCAATTAAATATTTTTTTTAAATGCCTGGTTGATAATGCCATATTTCTTAGGTGTCCATTCATTAAATGTTAAAGACATGATGATATCCTGTTCCTCACCTCATAAGTAAACTTACTACTCGCTAAGACACTTTCCATGACTCATTTGCTTTCGCAACCTCCACGTCCCAAAAGACCCACATCTGCCAACTTACCATCTGACACTCAACAGTCCTTCAAAAAAGTCAGTAGATCTCCCTCTTCACCTCGTCTTTGGTTCTGTCACCACTGCCCCATCTTTTCCTTTTACTGATGTTTCCATTTGATCTCTTGTTCTCCACAGTTTATACATTCACTTCCTTCCAAAACATTTGTTATTCTTCCTGAAGTTTGCTGGTACTAACGCACCCCAACTCTCATTTTCCTTTTTTTTTTTTTTCCAGCACTCACTTCGCTTTGCCCTCCAGTCACTTTTGTTTGTACATTTCCCAATCATTCACACTCTTTCATTCTTTCATTAACAACTTAAATTCTTCATTCACTCACTCACTTCTCTTTTTCACTCTCCCGCAACCCACCGTCCGCAGCCCATTCACTTTTCTCGCACATGTAAACGCTGCTTCCCAAAGTACCGTCTGTTCCTCACCCACCTCTCAAGCTTCGTTTAATCACACCTTTTACCATTTTCAACCTAATGGCCTCTTTTAGCTTCTCACACAAGACTCTTTTGCAAACGCACTCACCTTCACTACCCTCTTCCTACCCATATCTTTTCCTCTTTTATCAAAGCCTCTACGGATTTTCACACTCTACCCCATCAAGAAATGATGAGGCGTCCCATCAGCGACCATTCTCAGCTCATGTACATCCAAAAGTCTCTTGTTTATATGCCTGTCTATTAGAACGTAATCCAGTGATGCCAACTTGAGAACACAGATATTATTATTATTATTATTATTATTATTATTAGTAGTAGTAGTAGTAGTAGTGGTAGTAGTAGTAGTAATAGCAGTAGTAGTAGCAGTAGTAATATTACCATTATTATTATTATTATTATTATTATTATCAATATTATCCTTATTATTATTATTATTATTCTCATTATTATTATTATCATTAATATTATTATTATTATCATTAATATTATTATTATTATCATTATTATTATCATTTATACAAACATCGGTGTAATTTTTTCACTGTTGTTGTGATTTATAAACGTCATTACTTTCCTCGTAGATTTCTTTTTGGGTCGTTCCTTGTGCTAAGCAGATGCGAGAACCCGGCGCCGGGAAGCTGGTCCCACAGCTGGCTGGCTGGCTGGCTTGTGTCCAGGTGGTAACAGGAGGGAATATTTACGGTCCTCAACAGATGGCGTAAACTCATTTACATTCTTGGGAGTGAGGAAGGACAAAAGATAATGAAAGAAAAGAGATAGAGAGACATAAAGAGAATACACTTATGTCGAGGTTTTGTCAAGAGGCAGGGCTAAGGGCTAGCGCGTAGAGCTCACCGCAAGAAAGTACAGTCACGAACTACGAGTCGTGTGAGTTACGCGATGTCAGTTATTATGTGGGTAGAAAGCCGGCAGCCCATGTGTGGGTGAGGCAGAAAGACAAAGACAGCTACTTGGGCCGAGGGAGTGACGCTCAACAGCCACTGAAGTGAGAGAGACATACAGTGCTAAAAAACACATAAAGTCTGATACGGTGTCACAGGACGAGACAAGACCAACAGACGTACAGACAGACAAACAGACAGAGAGACGGGAAGACTGTGGGGCGTGCCAGTGAGATGTGACCGCTTCCTCGCCCACCGTCTGGAGACGGAGGCTCCTGAGGGAAATCGCATTGAGGCCGGGGAGGGCCACCGGGCCAAGGGCGGCCAGCGGGGCCAGGGCTATCTGACTAGGGTAAGCTAGAAATAGCCAGCAGGCCAGGCCAGCAGCCCGACACATTTCACTAGAGACGCCGCCACTCGCCACACTTCCCCGGCAAAATATCCTTTAAGCTTGACCGCCGGACGCTTAATCTAACCAAACCTTAGATAGATTAAGGTAGCCGAACCTCACCAAACTGAACGATAACTAACTAAATTTTAGCTAACTTAGCATAACCTAACCTAACCTCAGTTAACCAGTTCAAATCTAAGCTAACCTATCATAGCCTAGCCTAGCATAACTTAGTTTAGCTTAGCTTAGCTTAACTGAACCTCACCTATGTAACATGGCCTAATCTGACATCATGACCAACCTAATTTAACTCACCATAGGTATAGCATGACGTAACCTAACGTAACATAAAACATAATATTACGTAAGCTAAACTGACCTAGCATAAAACTTAATTTAATACCGTAGTTCAACCTAATCTAACCTCACTCACCATAGAATAGCATAACGTAATGTAGCCTGAGTTAGGAGAATTAGAATGCAATACAGCTTAACCTACTCTAAACTAACCTCACCAAACTATACATAACCTAAAATTGCCTAGCCTGACCTACCTTAGCAACCCTAGCTTTACCAAACTTAACGCAGCGCAATATAACCCAAGTTAACCTTACCGCGCCTGACAACCTTTCATAACCTACCCTAAACTATCCTCAACTCACGTTATGAAAAACCCAAACTACACATAGCATACTTGACATTGCATAGCGTAACCAACTGATACAGTTCATTCGTGTTTTACTCGTAAATTTGACATAAGATACTTATTGTATCTATTGCATGTGGTGTATTTAATGTTCCGTTTAAAAAAAGTATACATTTTGAATATTTTCGTCATTTGTTTGTAATCAAAATACATATGCAGATGTCATGTATCTAATATGTACATCTGATTACTTAATGTATCCGTTCCACCTAATGCATTTAGAATACCCAGTTTCGTTGGACAATGAATCAGACTCTATTTCTCTCCTCAAGAAATTCTTCTTGAAGTCACTTTCCTACGGTCCGTAGCTGTTCAGTGTGTCACAGGAACTGCGAACTCGGGTTCTTTAATTGCTAGAAAGCGCACCTCAGTAACCCCTACGCCGTAGTGAAAGAAAACGGACGACTTGTGGGGTCAATTTTATGTTGGCAGGTTCTTTAATATCCCGGGAGGGAGGGTTAAGCCCCTGCCTTGTACCTAGGGTCACGGGATTATTAACCTTATTGGCTACTTCTGTCATA
>JAYMFT010194135.1:0-11803 GCA_038088735.1 Panulirus argus
ATATATATATATATATATATATATATATATATATATATATATATATATATATATATATATTCTTTCTTTCAAGATATATGCTACATATACCGTCCCCTGTCTTCATTCCTGCAGGCATGAGAAAGCGCAGGAGCCGTCGACTTCATCCCAAGCTGCAGACGGCAGCGGAAAGACCCCACCGGGCGCTGTGGGGCCTCTACCCCCCTAGTTACTGAGGCGCCCGGGACTGATGGCAGGCATTACCCTGGAGGGATGGTGGCAATCCCCCGGTGGCGAGAGAGGCGGACCCAGGGCGTCCTGTGGTGCGCCGGACGGGTTTAGCAAGCATCGCACGACCTCAGCACATAGATAGATAGATAGACAGATAGATAGATAGACCGAAAGACAGACAGACAGAAAAGTAGATAGATAGATAGATAGACAGAAAGATAGATAGACCGAAAGACAGACAGGCAGAAGGGTACATAGATAGATATATAGATAGATAAATAGATAGAGAGATAGACAGACATATCTCATTGGCATGTATAGTACACCCATCACGTTTTTTTTTTTCTCTCATCCGCCGTAGCTGGGCGGATGCGTTCCCGGCTTGTCATCTACATGAGCCGGGTTCGAATCCTATGAACCCAGCGGTGAATAATTTACACACAAAATGATTCACACACACACACACACACATACACTCTCTTTCGTTAAGATTATATGATCAATTATAATCCAAGATCAATAAATATGGTGACCTGGTCCTTGACTTTAGGTCAAAGACGAAGTCATCATACCCAAGTGACGTGATATCTTGTTCCAGGTACGTCACACCGTGCTCAAGGGTCGTACCGTCGTGCTCAAGGGTCGTACCGTTGTGCTCAAGGGTCGCACAGTCGTTCCCAAGGGTCGTACCCTCGTGCCCAAGGGGTCGTAACGCCGTGTCCAAGGGGTCACAGCATCGCGCAGTACGGACTACTCTCAGACTGCTTTTAATTACTCACATTAATCCTCTTAATCATAATCCAATAATGGCCAGACAAACACTGAAAACCACTTATCAGCACAATACATATATCTTTTATTCAGATATATCTATATCTATAGACAAAAATCTTATCTTATCTATCTGTTGCTTCTATCATATTTCACTGGATATATATATATATATATATATATATATATATATATTCTTTTTTATCATAGATGATAACTATCGTGTACAGAAACGGGCCTGTTTCGTGATTCACTGCAAAGATGGTGTATAATGCAGAATATGCAGTGCAATGCACTCACGGTGTAAAATACAATACAGTGTACTTACAGTGTAGAATGCAATGCAATATAATCAGCGTAAAAGTATAGTACAATATACTCAGTGCAAAAACAGCGTAAAAGACAATGCAAATATACTCAGTGTTAGATACAATGCATACACCAACAGTGAAAAATAGAATGCAGTGTATCAAGTGTGAAACAGAATGCACGCTTTATACTCACATTGAAAATATGCAATACACTATACTCAGTGTAAAATACAATGCTGTTTCCTCACTGTGAAATAAGTTACTTTCTTCTCGCAAGGTACAATATATCAGTGTACTCGCGCTAAGAAAACTCCAGTATACTTATCCTGTAATACAATGGTATACTCACACTACAACATAATGTATTCAGCTCCAATTGCAATATACACTGAAGAGAGCATTGTGGTACACTGTACAGAGTATACTATAATATACTAACGAGGTTATATGCTCATACCACACAGGTAGTATGACGTACAGACCAGCGCACACACACACACACACACACACACACACACACAACCAATGAAATATAATCTAGTATACCCGCATACCTGACTTCTGAGAAGGCTGCGTGATATGTCCCGTCATATGCTAAACAGAGCAGAACCAATGCATTCATCAAAAAGAGAGAACCCCGTATTCAAAATGATTTTTTTTTCCCCAGTTCTCCATACTGCGTTTAAATGCCAATTGTTGAGCCACCAGAAACGGCGAGCGTTACAGCAGGAAGGGAGACGGAGCAATGCATTTACGTGATCGTGACGCGAGACGTGCGTTGAGGGCGTCACACTGGCGACAGGAAGACGTGGAGCGGTGATCGGTGAGAGAGAGAGAGAGAGAGATGGGAATGAATAAATTAGCCTCAAATCCCACTTCTCTTTGCCTCCCTCCCCGTCTCTCTCTCTCTCTCTCTCTCTCTCTCTCTCTCTCTCTCTCTCCGCTCCTCCCGTCTCACATCCGGCCCATCATGAAACGGGAAGGGTGGGATGGATGGCGAGGGGGGAGGGAGAGGGGTGTACAATCTTCAACAAACAAGCTGATCTAAATACATAATTAACTCGGGCTGACTCAAGCAATGGGATTAGTCGACATCAACACTCACTCCGGTGCCGCTTGATCCCTCACTCCCCCCCTCTCTCTCTCTCCCCTCTCCCCAAAAGATCCTCACCCCCTCCTATACCATATCCTCCCCCCACCCCCCCAGCCACCCTACGCCCCGGCCTCCAGCGAATCTCAGAGGCAACACAGGTGGCCCCGACATATGTTCGTCAAGTCCCGAGGGTGGGGGCTCGTTCCCCCCTCCCTCCCCCTTGCTGTGCAGGGGAGGGGGAGACAAGGTGAGGGGGGAAGGGGGGAAGAAGGGATATTAGGAAAAATGGGGAACGTGTAATAGGCAGTAATAGGAGAAAGAAGGACCTGTAAACAGGGGGAAAAATGGGATGCTCTCTGTGGCGTGTACAATGCATCAACGCGAGACAACGGCGTTCAACTGAGCCTGGCATTACATCCACGCACGATTCAACGCTTCACCCCAGCGCAATCGGACACACTACAACATAAAACCCAGGCAGACACACTTAAAGCCAAGCAATTATACTTAGCGCAAGCTGACAGCCATTCTCACATTGGCATACAAAGACATACATAATGGTCATGCACTTAAAGGTAAAAAAAAAAAAAATGAAAAAATAAATCTCATAAAAGAGCAAATTAAAATAAAAGAAAAAATCTATAACAACGATACGAGAAATCTGTTGGCCTTACGACAGAATAAATTCGCTCCTTTTCCTCTCGCGTTGCGCAGATTTATACTGAAACGAAAAAAGATATTTTTTTCCGGTGCCAGAGAACATTTTCAATCATTCCCATCATCTCCCCCCAGTGGATCCTGACCTACGCCCTCACGGTCAAGACTGAACGAAACGGGAGTGATGTTCAATTGATGTCATGACCATTCTACTGCAAAACAGAAACCCAAAGACATAACAGAAAATATAATCAATCAAAGGGAAGGGGAAGGCATGGGTTCCAGACACGAAACTGATGACATTTTGGGAAACAGAGAAAGTTTGAGATGAAATATAAAAAGGGTGTAAGTGAGAGATCCGACAGCGGAGAGCGACGGTACGACTGCAGAGCACCAAACCACGACGACTTGTGAACACGACGGAACGACCCTGAAGTACGACGGTACGCCCCTCGGCTATGAGAGCGTGGCGTCTGATGAACCGACCCTCAAGGCTTGATCAAGGGCAAGGCCAGGCCATCTTACCCGAGGGAAGGAATGCGCTCAAGGGTCGTACCGTCGTGCTCAGGGGGATTAACGACCTAGGAGCGCGACAATTCGACATGACACCGAGTGATTACAGAGATTTCAAAAACTGGATCTGTATCCAGACAGCATATCGTCTCTCGAGTCCCTACTGTATTCACAAACCATATATATATACCTCCACGCTCTAAACGTAAGATCGAAACCAACGCTGTGGCGATCTTAAGTTTAACTCCGAGCGTGCAACAGTAGCCTCCTGGCGCCCGAGAACCTCGTTCAAACGTCCGCCATGGTTCGAAACACTGAAGCTATGCCAATGGCGATTCATGAACCACTCGTTCGGTAGTTTCCTATGTCAATACACGTCCTTATCTATTCGCGACGTTAGTGTATCAACACGCTAATTATCATCTAATGAGATATAACTCCGGCCCACGAGGCACAAGTAAATTTACGAGCTACCGGGAGCCGATGGGAGGAGATTCGATTCAGCTCTCGAATCTTACTCGTATAACGGAACAACACGCTAACCGATGGATGCAGCCGACCCGAGAGCCGTCTCGGACGGTCTCCTGAAAGACAGGTGGCACCCAGCTCCCATCCACGTCCTCAGAGAACAGAAAACGCAAAGCAGACTTGTCTACGGAGACGAGAGGGAGTACGGTCTCGACGAGGAACTCTCCTCACTCCGAAGGGGTCCATCACTTCCCTGCTACTAGGACGTAACGCATTTCTCTGGAACTCCAACTAAGAGTGCATCAATAACCCTAAAATTGCTGGATATATCCCCGAACAAGGACGCCGAAGTTTAGGGTTCGCTCTGGTCTCCGGCGTTTATATCAGCCCCTACGCAGCGAGATCGTCTGATCCGCTACGTCCGTAGTATCAGCATTGGGATCGGGATGCTATCTAATATCCTCTTCTCCATCTATATGGATTACGGATGGACGATCCAATTCCTCTCCGCCACCGGATAATCTCGTCATAAATCATCAGGTCTTCCTGTTATCTGGGCTTTCCCATGTACCTCTAAATCCTATACGGATTTCAGTTTTTTATCCTTTTGTATGACGTCGAGAGAGAGAGAGAGAGAGATGATTTCAGAATTCAGCCTTTAAAATATATCAGGAATGAAGTGATCATACTGAATTTCCTGAATAACGAGCTGCCAAGATTGTATAAAACAACACCGTCTCCCCTTGAACCTAATACGTGTTTTGAAATGACTCTCTCTCTCTCTATCTATCTACCTATATTACTTCAGGCGCTTGAAATCTATTACATCACACACGTTTCTTTCAAAACATAAATGCAACGTCTACTCCAGCACAAAACATTTCTTAGAAAATGGAGACTGAAACGTTTTCTTCCACCCTCTGGCCTCCATAAATATGGCTCTCCCATACGAGCTGAAGGCTTTCAGAAGTTCTCCCGTCCAGCTCTGTGAAGCCTTGAGGACTGACCTCAGCTCCGACCCTGCTCAGCTGAACCCACTCAACAGCTGTTTACTCAGCGGCTGTGTGCTGATGCACTCAGCCGCTGTTTCGTTTCACTCACATACTGTTTCGCTCTGATACTGTTTCACTCATCTAGTGCTTCATACATACTGTTTCATTCAGCTAAGTGCTTCATATAGCCTGTTTCATTCAGCTAAGTGCTTCATACATCCTGTTTCATTCAGTCAGTGTTTCACTGTTTCCCTCATCTAGTGTTTCATGCATCCTGTTTCACTCAACTGTTTCATTCCTGAGCAATTCATCACAGCTGCTGTTTCGTGTAGTTTCCCCCTCATATCTACTCAGTTTCACGCTTCAGTTCCTCATCGCACACGCTGTTTCACCCACCAGTGATGTCAATAAACATGATTTACGACCGTAACATCACAAAGGCAAGACGCCAAGTGGAGTGAGATGTTTTCCTGACGGTCCCCGTCCCCATCATTAATTAATATGGGAGCTAATTAGGGAAGATTACCTTGTTTGACATTACACAACAAGGGCTCCTGTAATTAGGGAAGAAATTAACGCTGCCAATTTATCCCATTCAGAAACTACATAATTTGCTATTATCATTTACGAGCTAACATTTGATATCATCACTTACAAATTGTTTATATTTTCTTTTAATACTAAGAAGATATTAGAACTACTCATATTCTTAAAGTTGAGACAGCATAGACAACTCAATGCCCTAATGAAGACCATCTTATTAACGTTATATATATATATATATATATATATATATATATATATATATATACCCAAGTCAAAACCAGGTACCCAATTTACCGACCAACCCCATGGGGAGGACGAACAGCTGGGTTGACTGTGGGCCGACTGCCACAACCAGGATTCGAACCTATGCGCTCGACCCTGGGCGGCCCGTGAATGCGTCAAGGTCAGCAACGCAAACCGCTACACCACTCAGTTGTGTCATCACTCTCTCAAGGTCTTCATTTCAAAGCTTGATTGAATCATTCTCATCTCATTTAGTTTCTCCTGCACTCAGTCAGCGTTTCTTATAGTTTTCTGTTTCACCCAAATCCTGCTTACGTTCACCGAGTTATTTTCTTTGTTTTGTTTCATTCCCTTCGTTTCATCCAACTTCATACAATCTGTAACTGCTTCATTCTCGTCAAATCGTTCCTTCGTTCGGGCTTTACTTCACCTCAACACTTGCTTCGTTTACTGTTTCACTTAACATGTTTCACCGGCGCTCTACTTGACAAAGATCGTGTTTCACTCGAAAGCTGCTTCGTCCAGTCACTCCACCATCCAAATGTTCCTTCTCTAAGCTTGTATTTTCAACACCGCTTCATTTCCTGGTTCACTTAATTTATTCACCCATGATTCACTTCACTCACTCCTGCTCCACTCGAAACCTACCTAAGATATTCACTCACTCATTCAAATTTTCCGTCAGTTAATTCGTATTTCGACACCGTCTCATTCAGTGGTTCACTGGGTCGCTTCACCCACGTTCCACTTCGCTCAGAACCTGCTTCACTCGTCTGTGTACCGAGTGCACTGCCTCACTCGGTTCACCCACCTGTAAATCAGGTTCGTCTTGCAAGCGGGGAGATAAAGAAGACATCGCCCACCAACTTAATTAACCCTTGGGCAAATCCAATATTTGGTCTTGGCAATTATTCTGCTATAGGCTAAGAAAAAACTAGAAAAAAAATAAATATATATTTTTGCTCTCCTCTGGCGTATATCTCAACTCATTCTTATTCATCTGGAAGAATGTGTGTTCTCTCCTTTAACTCCTGAGGGCAACGGGCAAGATTTTCAGACTTCAGAAGTTGATGAATAAACTTAGGTATCATTAATTTGTTACATTAGACTCCGTATGCGTTCTAAAGTGTTTTATGAGTTGCCTAAAGGAAAACGTTGTTCTGGCGTATGGGAAAAGATACGTTCGTCGTTTGTGTATTACCCCGTCTTCCGTCAGGGGGCACTCACCTCTATAAATTCCGCCTGTGGATACATATATTTCGCCAAAGACCTATGTAAACCCAAGAACCAGCAACCGGGGGAAAGAATCATTTCTGTACAGGTCAAAGATAAATTTCTCTCGTGATTCAGACCCTGTGTGTTAGAACAAGCCTCAAAGAGTAATAAGAATAGTAAGATTAATTCAGTCTGGGCGAGTTCAGAAGATGGACGGGGGCATACGAGTCACAGAAGCGTATGAGAGACTGCATTGAAAATGCCGGAAGACTACACGGAAAAGACATGAAGGAAGTGGAGGAAAATTGCCGGGAAGGACCAGAGATTAGAGGGAAGGAAACATGTTGGTGGCAGAGGACCCGGCCCTACGAGAAGGTGGTGGTCTGTAGTCGAGGTCTTAGCCAGCTTGGCTACGAGATGATGTAAATTCGGTCATTATAACCTGAGGTGCGTAAATCGCATACACTATGGTCTTCAAGAGCACAATCCCCCCCCCCCCTCAGCAAACCTAAAGAGCAGAAGGACCTGTCAAATTCCTGAACATAATCCCCACAAAGCCATAAACATCTTGCACTCCATCATTTACTATGAACCCCGTTCTCTCCACCACTAAATCAAAAACACCATCTCTTTTCTACACGTTGTATTCAAGCTTCTCCTGAGCGTATCGGACACCTTTCAAACTTCTTGCCTGACACGCCTTACTTGGCGTTAGATCTCTTGATCAACCTCTCGTGCCGTCTCTCGCTTAGAAAGATAAGAGGACGCACTAAGTCCTCTTCCTCTCCTGCGTCGCTCGGAGAAAGGAAAGAGGACTGGGGGTGTTCAGGTCGGACTTAAACAGTGGTGCTCAAACTTCTGTAAAGCAGCGTCCCTTGGTATTCCTAAACGGTGCTAATCCTGGGTACGATCTTGGGGGGAGGGCGGCTCTCACCCCTAAACACCCTCCCCGAGATGTGTATGGATTCTGTCCTATACTTGTGGATGAGATTGCTGCAAGTGGTGACCGTTCTGGTGTTTGATTACCATCTATTCGTAATTATCTAATTGTGCTCTACGGGGAGGGAGTTCTACGCTCGTGTGTGTGTGTGTGTGTGTGTGCGTGTGTGTGTGAAATGATCTGGATCCCTGTTGACAGGTTTGGTACAACAAGAGCTTTTTGACATAAAACATTCGCATCGAGGCCTCCCTTCTCTATGTCCCTTCTGTATTACTTTGCATTTACTCGGGTTGAATTTCATCAACCATATGCCTGACCAATTACTGGAGTTTGTCTAGGTCCCCTTGTAAGATCATGCAATCCCCACCACTCTTTACTTCGCTCATGACCTGAGCATCATCCGCTGGTATAATCAGGCATTATTCCAGTCCTTCTGGCAGGTCATTTCCATAGGCCAAGAAACAGCAGCGGTCCCAGGACTGTGAACCCTACGCCACGCCACTTGTGATTCTGATCCAAGTCGAGGTCGTCATCCTGATGCGTCCCATACTCAATAATCAGATCATCTCACACGTACCTCTGTTCAGTCCCTGTAGCCACCAAAAGGCTCATGCCTGGCTAACACATACCGTCAAATCATAGCGCCACATCTTTTAACAGCACAAACAGCATATGCATCCAGGTAAAATTGCCTCGTTGATTGGGGATATTTTTTGCGCCAAATCGCCCGGTGACTCACGTAATGTCGTTTGGAACACAGATATATTTTCACCACAAATGAACCATGACAAACCCAACATCAAAAGCAATGGCAGCGATGTAATCTAATTTTGATGGAAAAAGTAAATATTGTTTCCGCCACATGAGTGACATAATTTATTATGTAAATTAGCCGCTGGGTAACTCAATGAAAAGCATACACTCAATTTATTTTCAATTTACTGGAGATGTCCTAAAATGAATGTGCGCCTCGCTGATGATTGCCAAAAATGGGATTTTGGCATTTTAACCTCATGTTAATTAAACACTCGGGCATCTTTTACCATTCCGATGCATTCTGCGCGAAGGAAGGCGATCGATACATGTTTTGGTGGTCATTCTATGGGACTGATGTCGAAAGCTGGAGTAAAAGAGCAAACAGGAGGAAAGATGTAAAGTGGACAAGACCCAAGAAGTCCCCAGCAATCTGGAATGCGAAAGGTCTCCGGAGTCCCGCCCGTCTCTGCTGCCAATGGGAAGGAGTGTTCAGGCAACAGCAGTACCGGCAAACCAGTGACCATCACTCCTCTCGTCGACCTAACTCTTTCTTCTGTTCATGCTACCAGTACTTATGTTCTATCTAATAACCTCACTTCTACTGAACGCCATCTGGTTAATAGTTCTCCCTGAATTGGCTTCTCTTGGACACTCAACTACTCAATGAGGCTTTCATTAAGTCACCTTTCACGTCTTCGAATATAACCTACACCCAAGTTCCGGCTTCAAGGGGAGTCTGTACCTCTCCTAACATCAACAGACCCGCTGCACGCCTCACGGACCTCGAATCTCTAAACTTTGACGTCATTTGGCTTTCGACTTGTCTCCCAACTACAACCATTTTCCTCCGTTTCACCCACTGCTCCCCTAACTCTACAAACTTTATAACTTTCTTCAATGGTCTAAGTTCCTGCCAGAGGGTCGTGACGTCCTCTCGTCCCCAAGCTCAGATCCTCTGTTTAGGAGACTTCAACGTCAACCACACGGAATGGGTGACATCCTCTCACACTGATGGAATGAGGGTTGAAGTCCATTCTTAACGACTTGGAGCAAATCATCATCCATACTACCCATATCCCCGACCATCACAACCACTCTCATTTAACAAAATCCTTTGGGCTATAGCTGACTCATCTCGTCCCCGACTGGTTCATCTGACAAACTCTTGTAAATGTCCCTCAAGCAACCACACCTTTCCTCTGGTTGCCTCTTCCAAACGCCAAAACTGACACTCTAATATCACTGACTGCAATAACTTGCTTCTGTCTCTGCTAAAAAAGTACAGCTTAGACGTGTTTCCCCTTACTCTCCTCCACTCAACGTCAGTCATGAAGAATTTCAATCAATAGCACAGGTTCCTGTCGCAGGAACGGAACCATTTACTACCCTCTTTCTCTTACCTCACATCTAACCTGTGGTTAAACTGTTGTTCATGTTCTGAGGCCACCAGGATATGGCATCTCGGACCTGCAAAAACTCTCCCTCTCTGACCTCATTTAAGCTTTCATCTTCGCCCAACATCAATGGGAATATGACACCCGTAACGCGAAGCGTAACGAGTGCAGGAACCTCTCCTCTTAATTGAACGATAGTTCTTTCTGATCTTTACCTAAAAACATCTCTAACAACTCCTGTATAGAGGGTAAAGTCCAAATCAATCTGACTTACCAGCTTTCTCGAACTGGTCTCAAAAGCTGACCCATATTGTGCCATATTCTGCTTCCGCCAGCTGGGTGCTTGTGTGCCTCCGCCATTAGCTAGACCACGTAACACTCGGGCTGGCCACTGCGTCACATGAATCCCGTGTAAAACGTCGGTAACTCAAGGGCAGGACGTTGCGATTTCTGTTTCTTTTTACACCGTGCTCAGCTTTGGAACTCTACGATCTAATCATCTCCCAAGGCAGGCTCCATTCTCCCTCCAAAATCCTTGAGATCATTTTCCCTCTCCTCTCCTTACTTCTCCAATTCTTCCAACCCTCCTCAAACTTCAGTCAAGGCCTGACGTCGATCACGTCCTCACTCTGCAAAAGGGGACTTCGACACCAAAAAAAAAGATGAACAAGAAAGCACTGAACAGCGGAGCAACTAGTGACAAAGACGTAAGGGGAACTAAAGAGAATGGTGTTACACAGAACTGTATAACAGTGTCCTTTACTATGATCAGAAATGCCACTTTACGGAAGTTAAAGATAAGTTGTTTCCAATGGGATTCTTTATTTGTCTTTTGTGAGCCTACATCTTTCAAAGTCTGTCTCTTCGCGTAACCAGGACGATTCGTCTTCAAAATCCCTTGAAAAATCACATCAAATGTTGGAACCAAACTGGTGTGGGCTCTGTGTGCATTCCTTGATACATGATTATAGAATATAATCATGATCATAATATAATCATAATCACCAATGTGAAATTATATCTGTAATCATAAAAGCTCCAATTTTTCGTATATGCACAATGAAAGATCGGGGGGGGGGGGGGGGTATGTGTGGCAGGGAATTAACTCGTAATATACATTTGGGCATAAAAAATAGATTTTTAATATCTTGAAAACTATTGCGATTAAGTCTTTAATTACGGGGCGTGACAAAAGCTGTGAACCAAAATGCTAATTTGCATGACATTAAAAATCATGGGAACGTCAAAAAAAAAAAAAAATCTATATTTTTTACACAATGATCGTATAATAACTGGAACAATAATTGATCTGGGGACTGTGACAAAAAAAAATTATTCCTCCAATCTTACGAAATCTTATCACAAGATTAGTGACCCATGTACGGTCGAGTTGAACTCATCCCAGACATGTTGAGCGCTGTTTCAAGTCTAGGAGGCGGGTTCAACTGAACCCCAGGTATTTTCAGCGCGTCTTCGTGACAAAGGTTCGCCCTTCAAGGGTTCACGAACATTCTCTGATGATTTTTCTTTTCTTTAGAGCTATCTTTATGACGACGTCTGGTAAGAATGCGTTCAATCGGTACGAAAGGACAGATTTTGCATTTGATTCCTGAAAATGTTGTTTTTCCGTACACACACACACACACACACACACATATATATATATATATATATATATATATATATATATATAT
>JAYMFT010194146.1:0-11802 GCA_038088735.1 Panulirus argus
TTTATGTTGAAGGCTCCAGTCACGGACAAAAGTCCACATCAAGGCCGGGCCCTAAATATATATATATAAGATGGACTCTCTCCATTATTACTTCTTAACCAACCTCCTATATGATAGTGTCAAATGTTTTCTGGCAGTCTATCTAAAACTAATCCAAACAGTCTTCTCTTATATCTATAACAGAGCTCACTCTACAGGATGTTTACTTCATATAACCTTCTTCCCCTGAAACTGTGTTGTCTCTCACGTAGGTGCTTTTTCCTCTACATGAAGCTATCCATTTGCTTTCTGATTATCTTTTCCATTACATTACAAACCACACACAGTCTGTAGTTCAGCATATCCATTTCTTGCCCTTTTATACCTTAAAACTGCTAGTGAAGCTCCATCGCCTTTTGACATCTTTTATTGAACCGCTCCTCCCATTTTCTATGAAAGTGACAAATGTTTAACGTCTCGACAGTTCTGAAAATGTTTATAACTGGAAGAGGATAACATGTATTTTATAAATTCATTTTGACATTAGTTTCTCTACATTATTTTTCCATAACCATGCCTTTGTTATTTGCACAGTTCGGGAGTGCAGTCCTTTAATCCAATTATGACAGTCGTGCCCATGTCAGTTCCTTTCTTTCAAAAATATGTGAAAAATTAATCTGACACATGAGCGCTTCAGTGGTTACTTTCCTCATACGTTTAGTGTTTGAGAAACTATTTCTCTAGCTTGTAAGAAATTTCTGTTATAACAAGGTACAACTGCCTCCTTTGGCCTCTAGCACGCGAAAGCTTGAATCAGGTAAAGGTTACGAGTATGCTAGTGTTCAGTGTGTGGCGAGGAATGTGTGTAAACACCCGGTAGCAGAACCATCACAACACTCACCCTGTTCAAACGCTGGATGGTGCTGTCTTCCTGGCTCGCAAAATGCCATGTTACAATCGATCCAAAAATCTTATCCAGAGTTGTGTCGTCGAAGGCGTCGATGCAGATAACGTTGAGATGCCGCGTGAACCGACCACATATGGAGTTGCGGCCGGCGCTGGGAGGAGCCATAGCGCCCAGGAACAGCTGCGGAGTAGACAACAATTAGAACATACGAGTGCGATATTAGTATCTTTGATAAACAGTTTATGAGTTTGGGAAGCATGCAATGAAATCTCTAGGTGTACTGATTTCTCCGATATTATCCAATGTATGTTTTAACGTAATCATATACTCCATTGAAGTTTACATGATGCAATAATCTATGTATGGTTAACGTAGATAACGCAGTCCTCTTGAAATCTTTTCTTCAGCAATTCTTAAATGACTACACCTACGTCCATATACTCGTTTACCATTAAACAATAAGGCTCTGTCAAAGGCATCTATAATTATGTTTTGTAATGTGTGAAAGTCCTAGAAAGAAAGATGTTACTACAAAATTCGCTTTCAGTTACCGAATCAACCAGCTCAATTTTGGAAGTGTCCTTCTTGTCGTAAAAATGTTTGTGGTCGAGCCATTGTCTGAGGAATTCTATGGGAGGCTGGGCGCCGTATGTCTCCTTCTGCGGCATGTTAACGTCGTCGATGAACACCACGTACTTTCTCCCCATTGCTGGACCGAAGACTCCTTTGCGCCGCCTGTTACAACATGACGGTAAATGCATTAACTGATTTTTCCCTGTATCTCATAAGTATGGCTGACGATTTGTTGTTGATAAGAAAAATCACACACACACACACACACTCTTCTGGCTTAGTATAGGGAGTGCGTGTGTACATACAAAAAGGAGTAAAGACATAAGGCATGACGTTAATCAAAAGACGGGGTAACACGAGTGTAAAACTCTCTGCCGGTTAAACGTGAATAGTAATCAAACACACACACACACACACACACACACACGTAATTGCTTTTCCTACATTAAGAAAGTAGCAGACGAACAATGGTCTCATTTGCACACATCCAGTCTCTAGCTGTCATGTATAACGTACCGAAATCAGAGTCTAATATCCAAAGCCAAGTCCAACGGACTACTCCTTAATACTTTATATGCTCTGGTTCACCCAGCTGACATTTCATATACATATACATATATGATATGGTTTCGCTGATGTATATCAAAGTGATCTGCACTTCATGTTACTTCCATATGTTACTGTGATGTGTTTTAAAATGATCTTCACATCATGTTCCTTCTATATCTTACTCGATTTCTTAGGGTACACCACGGCTGAAGCAATGAGCGAATGAATAGAGAAATCATACTGACGCATGAAATGTTAGAAATCAATTCTGAAAAAAAAGGTTCAGGGATTGAACCACATACATATACTACTGTTTTAGTAAGACTGCTGTTATTTCTCATGCTTGACACCACTATCTATCGTTCCTCACCTGTCGACTTTAGACATGATGATGTCCTGAGTCTGACCAGCAGAAGTTCTGGCCGAAAAGTTGATCGTATTTATGATGAACTTGTCTTTGGGGAGGTCCACGAGAGTGGCATTGGTGAGGGCGCTCTTGCCGGTGCCTGTTGGTCCCAGCAGCAGAAGCGGCACATCGTGGTCCAGACACGTCCTCAGGAAGAACTCCTGACGGGCTGTTTCTGCCGTCGGGATCAGCAACTTGGATACCTGTCACGATTTTGATGAACTTTGCGTCACTTTATTCCGCTTACAACCAAAGAAGAACATAAGCAAAAGTTTTACTAAGAATATATAACAAAATTCAGATTAAAACATACTATATGTGGTATATTAAGTCTGTGGTTCACTAACTTTACAATAACAGCATTGTCACGTGAGCTAATGAATGAGTTCATGATATTACCTTAGCTTCTGGAGGTATGACAAGTCTGTCCTTGTCGATTGTGTCGTACCAAGGGACCCAGCGCTGAGTCTCCCGGTCGTAGAGATAGTCGTACACCAGGCCGCTCTCCGGGGGCAGCATCCTGTAGGGCAGATCTTGAACTAATATCCAACTCGTTTTACACTCACCTGCCAGCGGTATTGTTCCCCTGCAGTGTTTACGGAAAATTGTGCATTTCGTCGGATGTGGGTTATAAGTGACTCTTTTTCATCTGAAACATGTTTACATAAACATGGTAACAGAGATTCACATAAACATACGGATATACATATACACAGACAAATCTTGTGCCAGAGAAATGCAAGATTACGATGTGGGTCGCTGTGCAGCACAATGCCACAAGTAACCTAAAACCTGCAATAGGGCAAGACTCAAGACTCACCCTTTCGTCAGCCTGAAACACTCTGGTCGAGGGGCAGTATCCACATTCCCCAGCAGCAGCTTACGGAAGAACTGGTCGAACAGCCGGCGACTAGTGGCTGAAGGAGCAGGAAACAAGTCCCAGCGTTAAATAATTGCACACGTAAAGGTAAATAATTCATGCAAATGGTCTCTAGGGTCATAAACAACATATTTCTCCTGTATTATCCTGTATTAATACAATTTACTAAACTCTTGAAGACATTGTAATGAAAACAAAGCTTCTTTTTTTTCCCCAGAAGTACAACAAACTTCGTTTCTAAGTAGATCTGTTACGACATATACCTGTTCATTGTATGCCTCTCAAAATATGGTTTAATTGAGTTACACAAGAACCATTAATATCAAGTAAATGGCCAATACAGAACAACACTTATGGATGACGGACAATACCAGCGCTCACCCGTGATGGTAGAGCCGATGGTCCACGGTACAACGAAGGTGATGAGGTACTGCAGGAGTGACGTCAGCTTGTCGTCCGAGATCTTGGGGCCTAAGGGCTTCCCAGCCTCCCTCACCTCGTCCAGAAGGGAGTCCAACATTCGGGCGAAGGACTGGTGGAGGTGGAGGTCTCGTTACTACACGACAGTACGCAAAGGGTTGCACATAAATACTTCAGCAGATATTGTGCATTAGTAATTATAATCGAAGAGTATGCTATCATGATCACTTTTTTTTTTTATAAAATCCTGCCTGACTATTTTGTTTTACCTCATGCATTTATAAAAATATAAAATTCCTTTTATGATAATGAATATAGAAATAACATAATTAATGAAAACGGCGTGCGATGATCGTCCTGTGCCAATAGTGTTTCACAATTAGAACCCATTCATATTCATCTCCAGATGACCTTAAAAAACTCTAAATCACTCTGAATAATTTGTGACCGGCCTTATCATCTATGGCTGCAGCAACGTGATCAATAACTACAAAAAGTGAGAACAATAAGCTTCGCCTTCCTTACCTGAAAGAGATGGAGCTCTGAGGTTTGGAGCATAAATTTGCACTTCTTCATGACGAAGTCAAACAGCGGGGGAAGCAGCCACTCCACCACCTCATCCACCATCTGCTTCACTTCTTCCTTGATGGCTACTGGTAAAGTGGCCATGTACGAATTCTGTACAATAAACAGAGGCTGTACACGTTCATCAAGAACTGTTTAAGGTGGGAGCCAAGTTAAGTATGGGGTCTTATTGATCTATAATATGCTTTCTGAAAACGTTAGATCTGTATTATATTCATATGTTGAAGATTAAGGACGTATAATGTTTTAATAGATATCGTAATCATATCTGAAAATTTATCATTCTGACGAAATTATAGTTCTTCCAATTGAAATTGCTATCCAGTTATGCTATTACGAGGTAACCTAATCTTACTGAAATAATGTTCACTCAAACCAGCGCAACCGGTATTCACTCATTCTCTTTAAAACTATTTATGTCACCAATCATTTGACTTTCTGCTGATACATTTTGTATCTTTTCCTATGTTTCAGATTTCTCCTGACCTCGTCTGCTGAAGGTGATTCATCATATCCAATACTAGTGCAAAACTTTGCAATGCAATTTCCACTCCTCTGCCGGACTCGCCACTCCCCCATGTCGTTACTTGAAGCCACTTGGATTACCACAAACATTGGCACTCGGTCAACAGTACTCTAATTACACCTATTTTCTTTTCTTGAATTCTGTTTTCCTCTATCTTTCCCCACCTCTAGATCTCCTTACTATCACTACCTGTCTCCTGCAGCGCTGCCTCACCTTCAGCGGTCTCCAGCCCAGCTGTTCGCTCTCCATGTAGATCATGCCGCACCGGGAGACGGTGGCTGGCGATGCCTGCTCCAGATCTGACGTCTCAAAGAGAATACTCATCTTGCTGGGCATCTGGCATGGGGGATAGAGGGCAATCATAAACACACCACAATGTACATCTTAACATTAAAAGACAACATTGCACACACCAGTTTCAATAAACGAACCTTTATTTCACAATAATTTGCTCTCTATGGCACACACATTTATGTGCTCGTCAATCAACAGCACGTACGCGCATTTAACACAAATATCCACTTAGGAAACATACACATGTGCTACTACTACACATAACTGCTCTGAAAACACTTGAAATTCATCGTTTTCCTCTATGACGTCCACATTTACGATTCCCTCTTACGTCAACCTCTCCTTCCATCAGTATGATCTATCCATACTCCTCACCACCCACCCACCTCTATGATCCCAGTACGTCCCTCAAGACACTCACCTGTATAATCTCACCGGACATGAGACAGAGCTTCTTGTTGTCGTCGAGCACAGTGTTGAGGTTCTCCACCCAGACGGCATCAACGGGGCCGTCCAGCACTAGCCAACGTCGTTCCTCGGACGTGGAAACAGCCATCTCTCGGAAAGTTTTGGCCAGCACACCTGTAGGGACAAACACACAAACTGCAGGATCAGGGGCGGATTAACGCACAGGCATCTGGGGGCATGTACCATGGGCCCTCCACATTTACGGGCCTCCTACAAAAGTCGACCACATTTTGGAAAACGTATATCAGGCGTGAGGGAGAGCGAGTATACCAATTCACATTTTTTTTTTTGTATAATACCGATCATACAGTACTTTGTTGTTTTTAGACGTTTGATCTAGATTTGAATTTGAAGTAAAAGTCTTTTCTAACCCATCAATCTTATTCCAGCTTTATGTCATATTTACATACATCAGTCTGGGGTTTACCACCTTACACTTTCGTACACTCCTCCTCCTCCTTTGCCAAAGTGCCACCCCCAGTCTTTGCTCTTGCCCTCACATTCACCCCTGACTTTACCGCTAAGACACTATTCTTCCCCCATCCCATTGAGCTTACTTTTACTCAAGGTTAGAACATCCAGGTTTCTCCCCTAAAACTGCAAGCTTATCTCTCCCTTCTTTTCATTCTGGTCACATCTACGCACATTCATACAAACGAACGGGTATCATCACCATACAACAATGTCATCAATGTAAATTTTCAGCAACCTTGTGATTTTTCCTCTTAAAATGCTTCTAATAATGATAACTCATCTGCATTCGGAAAATCTAAATATCTTTGAATATGAACGAAACAACCATGACTTATAGGTAACTGGGTCTAGACATCATGGAGAAATATTACATAAGAAATAGATTTACTGCAGATATCAAACATATACATTGAGAACCCCAGAACTCAGAATAGCTTTACCGTCCGACCACTCGTGGGAGAAGGGGTCATAGGCGCCGTAGAGTTGGCCTAAGGTGAGGGCTTTAGGGTTGATGATTTTATATTGTACACCGCGCTCCTCGCCCATCTTCCTCTCCCGGGTCATCTTGTCAACGGCAGTGGCCAGACCCTGTATGTGCGGGAGGCAGTTGATGAGGCAAGATTTCACAGCAGAGTGTGACGACTGTGGAGATCATGAGTTCTTAATCATGGTGTCCTGATCTACATACATCTGATTATTGAGTAGATATTCAGAATGACAGTACTGATTCAGCTGAGAGGGAGATGGAAAAATAACAGAACACTTGAATTAATGTATAGAAGTTTAGTCAACAGGAGAATGGCTGCGTCCTATATTCCGTTGGTGATAAATAACAGATGCTATTCATTTGAGATTAAGATCCATGATCAGATAGCAGCTCACACTTCTCACGGCTCCTCACAAACCACAGCTCAAGGAACTGGATTGTGATAAAAGGTATTTCACAAAATATATTTAAGAAAATAGAAGTGAACGTAATTATCAAACTGGTGATCTTAGTAATAGAAGACCATAGGTACTTATTATGCCAATGGCAATAGACAATTCCACGTCCTAAAGCAGCGTTTAGAACAAAAAATATGACATCACTGTAGAACTGTGCAAATCAATGAGAAAACACAAACATTACATCAGACAGAAAATGTATTTTTAAGCCAAATGGTTTATATTACCTATGTACAAGAAAACATTTTACATTAGGAATATACAGCCACGATTGATAAATACAACACACTTTTCATGCACTCCCACTACACATCATGCACATGGTCATCATGCTACACACATGTAAGTTTAAGGCTACGTTCTCATGCACAGGTCAGAGGCAAAAGCCACAAACAGTTTATGCAGTACATGTTAATGAGGAGGCAGGCTCTAGGCTACATGCAGATATCAACACCAAGTCATACACACATTAACTTACGTTTACAATCTGTCAGCTTCAAAGTACCATTGAAAGCTGTTGACGTGCTCTTCATTAGTTATACCAATTATGTTACAAAGGAACAAACTGTAGTGCTGAGAGGAGGTAGTGTGTGGAAGGGAGTGGCAGGAGTGGGACAGGGGGAGGTGGACGGCACACCCAGGAGGAAGCGGAGGAGAAGGAACCTAATTCATATGAAGCATCTCACAAGATTGATACCTACTGACAGTACTAGGATCCCGATTCCTCTATCAAGGAATAAAGTATTGAAATTGAACTGAACTGATTGATATCAAGAAATCGATATCAATAAGTAATTATCTTGAATCTTAAAATATGCCTGCGAATGACTGATATATGCTGTGTAGTTACAGTAATATACGAGACCTCAACACATTAGGGAAACAACATTTATGGAAAAAAGATTTAAAATGTGCTTTACGTAGACAAATGTCTAAGATCCCTCCTGGGGTTATGCGCCTTGTGTGACCCTTTCATTCACTGTGACTTCGGGTAATCCGTCATCCACTGGTAAAGCGGCGGTGACGGGCCGTCTTCCAGCTAAGTAAAGACACAATGATCGTCCACCTGTTCAGCGGCAGAGAGACATACGTCATCCACCTGTTAAGCGGGTGGACATGAACCATCTACCAGGTATACGAACAGTTACAGATTATCCACCTGCTGAGGTGGGGAGATATAAACAATCCACCAGCCGAGGGCGTAGTACATATCATCCGCCAGCTGAGCGTTCAGGCACATATCACCTACCAGCTGAACCAATGAACAGACGAAACAGCCTCGAGGCCACAGCAGATGATCCTCATGAGTACTGAACAATACAGACTGTTATGATCTCATCATCCACCTGATGATGATCCTTGGTAATAACCACCGTTCAAGTATATTTCTATTCAATAGGCAGGTTGTTGTATGATGACTAAAGTATAGGAAGGCTATATAACTGCGTGCTTATAACGTAGTATATATTATTATAAAGTAATTAGGAAATCTTGTGACCATCAAAAGGCCCAAAATACCAGTTTATACTGTCTTCCTTCAAGCTGCTTCACAACGATTAATATCTCCTTGCATTCAAATATGACATCCAGTGGAAAATAACCTACATTAATTAAGATTATAAAGTGTTTTCTAATCTAACAATTCAACAGACCCAGGGCTTGGTGCTTCAAGCTGCTTTATAAGGCTTTCTCTTCCTCTGAGTGGAATATGTGAGCGCACCGGAGGAACTAGTCAGGGTGAGCAGCCAGCATGAGGAGGGTCAGTGAGCAGGTAGATGTTGAGGGTGAGGAAGAGGTAAGTCGGTAGGTGAGGTGGCTGAAGGTTGTGGGGATGCTGTTGTTGGCCACAGCTGACGACACAGGCGTTTAGGAGGGAGGAGAGCCGGGAACCTGGCTGAATAGATAGTCGCCTGTTCCAAAATCACTTTTCAATTTGGAAAGAAATGTCAGATGATTTTGTGGACTGCTTACGGTCTGGAGAGATAATCAAACCATTTTTTTTTTTTTCATGGAGCCAATGATGTGAAGGAACTTTGCTCAGTGGTCTAGGCAGAACCATCAGTCACTGGAGCCAGTCTCTCCTCCCTCAGACAACATCCCATAACAAGAAGGAAGCAGAAGAGACCCCTTTGGCGACGGCTTTGAACATCCCCAGCCTCCTCTGACGCCCCTTCTGCTGCAGCGACTGCGCCAGCGTCTGTCGGGGGGAATGGTCACCGGGAATCTTGGAATGGTTAGCAGAAATCTAGCAGTGTTTACCAAGAACCTTATAATGGTTATCGGGAATAGGATTAGTGGAAATCTCAAAATCGTTGATAAGAAATCTTGAAATTTAAACTAGAATATTCTAAGGTATTCAGTAAATATATTGGGGTTTTAGGTTTAGTCTTATTCATACGCTTCTCCATCATTACCTTCTTGTGCCTAATGGCTGAAGACACCTGCATTTGATAGTTATCCCATGTGCCTGCATGCATGGCGCGATGAAAAACTACTTAGTACTCAGTGATCAAGCAATGTCAGGTAGCCATCATACTATATGGTTCACTTAGGTCCGTAAGCTTGTTTACTCCTCTCTCAACGAATAGTCTAATCTACCTGTGCGACCATCTATGACTATGTGACTATATACATCTATGTGTTAGTCTATCGATGCACTTTTAAAACTCAGTGCAACTATAATCTCTATTTCCAGAGCTCTGTAGTTAGACTAACTTGATTATTTTTTCTCTTTTTTCAAGATGTTCTCGTATATCTCTACAATCTGGGTCAAGTCCGAGCGTCGTTTGATGTCTACTATAGCTCGCCTAACTTCTTCATAATTAGGTTTCATCAATACGAATTACAAAACAATTTGAAAAAGGGAATTACCATTTATATATTTTCTTTTTTCTTTCATCGTCTTTGATCACTTTCTGCATTTATTTTCCTTGTTCTTTTCTCGTGCATGTCTATCTTTTCTTTTGATGTATAAGATTCAATCCCGGGAATAACTGCAAAATTTAGTACAGGTTAGGCTGCACCACGATTCATCCAAAAGCAAGAGAAACAGCCGGACTTGCCCCGCATAGCATTTGAAATATTCGCAGAAAACCCCTCGTCATCCTCATAGTCAACACTCCACACTGTCTTTGTGATGTTCTACTCGGTTACCTTCCTCTTCTACTGGGGAGCAGCCTCAAGTGATAACGGAAGAGGAATAATGATTTCAAATATCGTGCGGGCTGGGTTTTATGAAAATCTACTAACACAGTCCTTTGAGGTAGTAGAGTCTTTATTCCCTCAGAAATTCCGAAATTCCATCATGTAGCCCATTTAAGTACATGCAAAGCACCCGAGATGCTTAGTTGTCCGTCTAACCCTAAGCTGGTTAGTAGCTGGCCAGATATCTGTGGTCTAATGCATCCTAACTGGTGCCAGAGTAAGGACAGGGTGGCGGAAGACAAGTTCCGTCCTCTACTCTTGTTCTGACTGTCTAAATAGATAGATAGACCCGAGGGGGCAACCATCTTGAAACCGGAGGCTTGGATGAACACATCAAAACTGGTATTTATCCTTCAATGCCTGCACACGCCTACTTGTAAGTATGTAGAATGTGGACTTTCTTTTGTATGTGAACAAACCATTTACACGCATCATGCAACTTCAGCCCTTACACACTCGTTAGTAATATTAGAATGCAAGCTTAAGTCGATCAGATGAACGTGGAGGCAAGACACTCGAGGAAAGCGAATGAAGGAATAAGGTTAGGTGTGAGGGTGTATCAGTGACACCATGGGCTGTGGAAACTACAGCAGGATCCATTACTGACAAAGGACACGTTTCAGACACAATGGTTTTGTGCTTGCTCTTTTTATTTTTCACAAGAGAACTTTCCTCTGGAAATACTACCTGAAATTTTAAGCTGAGTTTCATGATGGTTCGTAAGGTACTGGTTCCACGTATTTAGATTTGCGACGCTGGTAAGACCGAAGAAAGTACCAGCAGGCGTGCGGCCGCTTAGAAGAGGAAGATAATGAACCCAAGGTTTGTGATACGTCTAAATATACGTTGAAAAAAGATTTAGAAGTGTGTTCTTCGCTAGAGGTAAGGGATGGTGACAGGGAAAGAAAAATGTCTATGCCTGTTGGCAGGTGTACTTGCAGTAGTTTTTGGTTGCCAGAAAACAGGAGTAAATAATATATGTCTCCCTGTCTGTGGTTAGGAGCAGGGGACTACTACTGTGGGAAGACTGGCCTGATTAACAGCGGACATGGCTATCTTTCTTGCTTTTTTCATGAACTATGGTCAAAGCTAATCCATGGTGGACTACATGGGCGTGATTCGCCCAAACATTACAGCAAGGTTCCGTTTTCTTCTTTTCACGCGTTAAAATTATCATTAATATCTAAATCATCTTTCCAGTATGTTTCACTCAAAGATCTCATTTTCTATTTGTAGCTGCTTTATCTAAGACATTAAAATATTCCTTCACCTATACCCTCTACACGAATTTCACCTCCGTAAGCCCTGTTAAGTAACTTCCACCCTAACTTTGTGGCCATATCTACTGTGTTATGTGTAAATGTATATGTATATGCAGTGTTATGCTCTAAGTACAAACAAATATTACTGGGACATACATTGTGCGTGATGTACTAGTAAGACTACTTCGTTACGGTATTACTATGGACGACAGACAATGCATATCATCCTAATATAATCTTATAGGACTTATCTATTACGTACACAACACACTATATGTACATACTATATGTGAATATAGACAGATGAATGAAAGTATAGAAAGAATTATA
>JAYMFT010194157.1:0-11802 GCA_038088735.1 Panulirus argus
GTGACCCTCGTTACACCCTTCTCTAATAATATGGTAAGATCTGACCTTTATAATGATCTTTCTAATATTCTTTCTTGATTCTAAGGTCTTCTTGTCCTCTCTTTGAACTCCCCCGTCAAACTTTGTCAGCCCTAGATTTACACTGCAAATAAGATTTCTACACCAGCAGGAAAATTAGAACTGCATATATCATAATATCGTTTCACTGCGTCACTTTTTCGTAAATAACTGGACACAGAAATTTCTGTTTTCCTTCATCGCAGGGTGCTTGCGTGTGTCTCATTCTGGGGACGGGCGTGGCACTGGGCTTCAGCTTCGGCTCCACAGCCCTAGGGCTCAAGCCGGAGCTGCTGCCCACCAGCACCGACTCCTGCCCGGCCAACCTCACAATACCCGAGCCACCCGCTCCGCCCGTCAGGTGAGATCACATACGGGAAATATGACCCGAGGCAACTTGCTGGACTACTCGACTGATCAGTCGATACCTGCTACTTCTGCGTCCGCCACGAAAAGAGAGATCATATATGAAATATGCGTCTTTGAGTTCATATTTTTTCGGTCTATGTTCTCACCCTTGCCACTCAGTAAGAGACGTCCTCTCTCTCCCGCAACAGAGTGTCCGACCTGGACTACCCGGAAAAGATCCTAGGCATCTCCTACACCCAGATGGGGCCTCTGGGCTTCCTGGTGGGCTTGTTGACGGGCGTCCTCGTCAGTCTTCTCACGGGTGAGTGTGGGCGCCGCCCTTCCAGGTGGCAATCCAGTCAGCCTCGCCACAGGAAAGAGTAGGTGACGTCCACTTGTGTGGGAGCCAGCACAATAGGGACGGTGAAAAGTTATATATAGAAATACAAACAGCAACAGACACGTGGGTCCTTAAGAGACTGGGTTTATTTTGGACAGTAGGAGCCAGAAACACTGAAGCCTTAGCCTGGAGAGAATAGACAGCGAGATAGACGACGTGAAGTCATTGTCATCTATGGTTTAAAACGCATTTTCAGTGATTCTTTAAATTCTTTGACTGTATGTGCGTATATATATATATATATATATATATATATATATATATATATAGCCGCTGCTGCTGCTGCAGATAATTTTATTACTGGCCAAAGGGTCCTCTGTCTTGTGTTTGTTGTGTATGTACTCTCTCTCTTTCTCTCTCTCTCTCTCTCTCTCTCCAGAAAGGCACCTCACTAACATTCCCGTGTGTCGGCAGGCAAGTCTGGAGGCCGTCGGCTGGACAAGTCCCTGGTGCACCCGTGGGTCAGGTGGACCCTGCCGGATCCCGAGGACCTCGAGCTTCGCGCCAAAGCCCACTCTTACGACAACAAGATATCGACCAAGTTCTAGAGCTCAGATGGAAGCATCTGCTCCTAACAGTATTATCGCTGCTGCAGTACGAATGAATAATTTTTGTCATAAAGATATTTTTGTATCGACGCATTCGTTATCTAAAAAATTCGTATTCCATGAAGTTTTGTCCCTTATGTTTACTATGTTCCTGGACCAAAATTAAGAAAAAATAGCTTTCGGTATTCTTTAAAAGAGAGAGCCAGTATATCAGTGTAAAAGACTGGATGAGTTATGCATACAACATTGACTAATACAGGTTTGTTTCCGTACGTGGAGTGAATTAAATGATCATTAGACACAATGGGTTTTGTTGTTTTCTTTCACTTGACCACATGAGAACACCTTGACAGTTATAGGGCGAGGGCTTATCGCACATCATTACATGAGGTATAATGTTGAGAGAGTGGTGAGGCTGGGTGCACATGAGGCACTATAATGAGGGTGAGGCTGGGTTTACATCATCATTGTGTGAAGTATAATGACGATCATTTAAACTACACGATGGAAGTTCATTTGGACGAAGGAGGTTCGTGTGTAGCATATGATTAAAGTCATTATGGATAAAAAAAAGATGTAGCGATCCATTGTTGCTTTGCCTTGCATGACAGTGCGTCACGGTGGAGCAATGACAGGGTAGTGTGACAGGCTCTACCTGTGTGTGTGTGTGTGTGTGTGTGTACTCCCAACTCTAGCTAGAGGGTGGCAAGCTACGTGTAGCTAACCACCTCCTGACGGTGGCTTGGGCGAACTCGTCCTTCGCATACACTGTCGACTCAACACCTTGATCATCACCACTATCATGACAATCACCACACCCTGAACGACGTATGCCCAGCCGTATTCCAACTCCATATCGCTACTCATATTCCCGGCTGCTCAGTCTTCCCCCTCAACAGCAGAACGTCCCCCCAAAAGGATTCCAAGCCCCAGCAGCCAGCGGTTTTTCATTCTACCTAAGAAACCGGCGAGTTAAATGGCAACTGCGCGTACAACAACTTCCTCGACGTCTCTGCAACTGTGTATATGGAGGGGTTTGTTGTGTGTATGACAGTTTCCTCTTCGCGTCTACAGATTGGGGACGGACGGACATACAGACAAGAGCACCTTATCATAGTGCAGATTCTTCCCCTGACGAATAGGAAATTTACACTGACATCCATAAAAGAAATTAAACATGACTGAGAGTCGCAGGAGAGCAGGTTTTATAAAGTCAAGTACGCCAGATGCCTTTCTTAGCTAGCCTCGAGACAAGAGAGGTTGAACAGTGGATGTGAAAAAGAAGATTGCATTAGAGGCCTGAAGGTATATATGCTTCGTTTCCCACTAGAATAACCTCTGTTGTGTTCCCAGAAGAGACAGAGTATCGCTTGATGAGAGGCAGTATTCATCCACAAGAAATGAAACAAAAAAGCCGTAGGTCCGGTTAGAACTACAACCGTTTGAAAGGTGGTGTTTTGAAAGGGGTGGCTGGGCTTGGGAGATGTGGTGAGTCAAGAGACAATTACAAGGACGTAATCAGACGAACCCAAAAGAAATGTAATTGTGTAGCCTAAAAGAAATGCAGTTGCGTAACCTAAAAAAAATGCAGTTGAGCAGCCTAGCCTAGCAGAGAGGTCAGATGTACTCACGGTTTAGGACACGAGCGAGGTGGCTGAAGTTTTCTCTCTAGAATGAGAAACGTAAAGATCTATAGACAACTTTCCTGTCCCTTTCTGTGTGTGTGGGAAGGACTTCAGCCACTCTCTGTAGGGCACGTTGAAAAGTACCCTTAAGTCGAAGATCTCATATTTGTAAAGACAAGAGGATGTCATAAGTTCTTTATAGAAATGTATACTGTCGAGAAAAAATTATGTATTTTTCCAAAAGGTAGGGAGTAACTAGTGACGCAAAAAAAAAAAATGAGCGGGTGACAAAGTTTGAACAATATGATCTCAAAGTTTGTAGATGCGAGATCCTGTGGTGTGCGGCGACGGCGTTGTCGATGGTGGTAGAAGTGGCAACACCTGTGAATGAATTCGTGTATGCGGAACACAGTTAAGGATGAACAGAATCAGTTGAATCGTTAGACCTAAGCTTTCTCGGGAGATGTAAGACATTAAAAGAGCTAAGTTACAGTAGAACTCAACGTTAAGAAAGATGAATTAAAAGACTATGATGATTCTTGGTGAAAATAACAGAAAAAGCAGTCGGACTTTAAAATGGAACTTGAGATTTTGTTGACCTGAAGTTCATGCGTGACCTTAACGTAAGGTTTTTATGTAAGCCACAGTCTGTGGTGACTGTGTCCTTAACCCGAGGTCTGTGGAGAACTTCGTCTTTTTCTAAATGAACCATATTATATGATGACTGGAATGCTAACCTAAGATGTCTAAGTAGACTAAATTTTGTGGGGACTTTAACCTAAACCTGAATTCATTGTGTGCCCTCAACCTGAGATCTGAGAGTGAAGAAATCTTAACCTCAGAAGTTAGAGTAGGTGAAATCATAATTAGTGTAAACTTAACTTAAGCTTTCTAGGTAAACTGCATTATCTGTTGACCTTTAAGCTAAGCTTTAGAAGCCTAGCTTCATATGGCTTTCCTGGACTGTTCTACGCAAGTTTTTCACCTCCTTCAA
Source organism: Panulirus argus (assembly GCA_038088735.1). NCBI lineage: Eukaryota > Metazoa > Arthropoda > Malacostraca > Decapoda > Palinuridae > Panulirus > Panulirus argus. The sequence continues at coordinate 3,973 of JAYMFT010194157.1, forward strand.
ATTCATGGATTATTCTCATTTTCTCTTATTTCTTTTACTATTTTTTCGTGTTTCTCTCAAGGCCTGGCATCGGTGAGTTCTGTTTGTGACGAGAACCACTTCGTAATGAAATAGAAAAAAAAAAGGTAGTAACTGTGATTATAACCTCATCTCTATGGATAAACGATGCAAATAGCGAACCTCAACCCTGAAATCTGCAGGTAATTTTAACTTGATATCTCTCTGTAAACGATAAATAGAACGAATATAATATCAAGCCGAGGCAAGTGGATAACCTTAACCTGAGGTTCTACAGTGAACAGAGACAGAAATAAACCTTTAAATGGCATCCGTGTGTAACCTTCAAGACAGGTTGTGGTGCAGCGTAAACCTAAAATGCTGCGAGTACCCTTAACCTTTAGCCTATCAGTAATCTGAGTTTAAGGTTTGTGTGTAAAGTGAGGTATAAAAGGTAAGTAAATCTGTAGTGTGTGGAGGATAAACTTAAAATGATTTCCCATTTTCTAAGGGCAAGGTAACCTCCCTCTAGGTCAGTGGATATATGTGTAAACAAGACTCCATGAGAGGGTTCCTAGTTCCGTGTCGTGGAAGATCCGGAAAGGTCAGTACTGCAACTTTCAGTTGGGTACAACACGGGATTCTTGACGAGTTCTGCAGGTCAGAAGAACAGCGTGGGAGTACATTTTGCTTGAGAGCATTGAAGTGCGTTATGCGTGGCTTCCATATTTTCTTTCCAGAAGAGATAGGGGCAAACGGGTCTTTGTACAGATCTCACGCGGTGAAGACTTTCCCTCTCGGTTCATCGTTGCCAGTCCGAGCTAAGGATCCTAAGGTTCCATCTATCTTCCGTGCTAAGCGACTGATTCTGGATCGCGAGAAGGAGGAGATTTCTTCTACATTTCCCACTGGAAGGCCCCAGAGGATGTGCTGTTATCCATGAGTACACATGTAGTTACTTCATTATAGGGGCATATTGGTACAGTACGAGGAAGGCCTGTACCTGGCACCGTTCCCCATCACAATGGCGGCCCAGAACCATATAAGGGTAGTCAAAGAAAGTAGAGGTGACTAATGAAGGATGACTAACTGTTCTAACCCTACCAACTATCGTCCTATTGCTCTAACTTATTTCCAAAGCCTTTGAATTTCTCCTCAGCTCCCATTTCCGGTAATGAAGCAGTCCGCTTCCTGACCATCAAGATGGTTTTTGCAAGGCAAGATCCACCGATGACGTAGAAAGTTTATGAGAGTAGTGTGTGGAATCGAGATCTGATCTCTTTTGGTCTTCCACGCTCCCTCCCTCACTCGTATATCTTTGGAACCCATTATCTTATGTTTCCCCTTAAACAGCTTCGCTCTACCCCTTATTTCTAGAGACATGTTCTCCATTTTCTCCAGAATTCTTAGGTTATTTTTCCCACATCTCTCTTTATTTCTCTTTCATCATTTCTCTTTGATTCTCCGTCTCTTTATCCTTTCTTGTTGTTCACTGAAAGCCTTACCCTCGAAGAGGAATTCCATCCGTGGCCGGATCATCTGTCGTGGTAGAAAAAAAAGTGGGTGAAGGTTACGTTGGCTATAGTGAAGGGACGCCTGAGGAGCGCCTGGCCCAAACAACCCATAAAAACTTCCACTCTCTCGTCGTCGTATTCGATCCCTGTGCAAACACGTTTGTCGCTTGTTTTGTTTATACGAATTAAAGAAAAACAGTTTAAAGGGCAAGATTAACTTCGGTGTTGACTGTGTTGGAATGAAGGCAATACTTCACACGGATTTCACACATCAGTTGATTTAAAAAAAACAGAGATGGAGCAGCGGAATTGTGGTCCATGTCCATCATCACTATTCGTATCATTAACCACAGTCAGTGTGGTTGAGTTTGACCTACATACTGGCGAACACAGTCACCACTCCCTGGTCACTGTCAGTGTGGTTTGAGTTTGACCCACATACTGTCTAACACTGACCACCAACCAACCCTTGGTCAATCGTCAGTGTGGCGGGTTGTGACTCGCATACTAGCCAGCGCTTATCACTTCCTGGCAACTGTATATTAACACAGACTTTAAGGTAGAATCCATTTCATGGTTATGTTTAATCTGTGGTAAAAAAAAAAAAAAAGATGGTATAAGAGAGGTCTTGATTGTGTGGCTATCCTAGAGATAAATGGGTCTTGGTACTGGGAGAACGTGGTACCTGGTGCTGTCGACCAGTGGCTGTCTAGGTCGTGGTGCTATGGATGACCTGTTACCTACCACCGTCAGCTACTAGGTGACCAGGTCCTGGTGCGAAGGACTTAGATACGTGCCACCAGGAACCTGTAGATGTCAGAGCTACTACGCTGAGGACCCTCTCATTCCGTCATTTGTATTAGTCAAAGCAGCCACCTGCATCAGTAGTTCACTCAAGCAGTATGAGATCACATCGCAGTTTTTAAGTCGTGTGGTTAAGAATTAAGAATACGTAATCTTCAGCTCAGAACCATCCGGACGAATTATTACCAAAAAGTATCAAAAAGAAACCAAGAGACAAAAAAAAAAAAAGGATATACAGGAAGAGAGAGAGAGAGAGAGGCAAGTTCCTTCCTGCTTCTTCCACAACATCCGACACAGTCCTGCCCTTGACGAAGCGTAGCCAACTCACTCGCTCCGCCAGTCAACACGATCGCCAAATACATTTATTTTTTTTCTATTTTTTCTGCATGAATTCTGTTTTGCACCGAGGCGAGGGAACGACCTGCTTTTAGCATTAACCAGGTAGGTATGCATAGTCTCATGCCTTACTCCCAGACGGAAAGATACTTGTTGCTGTTTGGAAAAAGGGTTGCGTGGTAAAGACAATGGGCAGATTCATCATGCAGTGTGCATGACGACTGAGGCAAGTACCTGCCCAGGTTCGAAGCCCTCTCTCGTCGTAAATACTTGCACTTTAGGTTTCTTCTGGACTTCTTCACTAGCCAAGTGGCAACCTATTCGTACTGGCGATCTCTCTGGTTGATCAAGGCAACGACTAGGTGTAATCCATGTTAGGATGAGCCAGGTTAGACCGGGCTCAATTCAGTTAGGTTGGTTTGAAGTAGGTTAGCATGAGTTAGGTAGCGTTAGATCAGGTTTTGTTTAGATTAAGGGTGAATTAGACCGAGTTAGGTTAGGTTATATTTTAGTTAGATGTGGTTAGCATTTGTTGGGTTGGTGCAACATGTGTGGGGCTGGGGGGGTCTAGCCAGGTATATAAAAGTCTGTGGTTTAGAGCCGCCAGCTTACATGGAAGATTAAGCTCGGGATCTGGTCTAGTCCATGGGAAATATGGGGTTGGGGGTCTAGCCAAGTGCAGTACATGGGAAAGTCCGGATTGCGTCAGTCCGGGTGCATGGATGGGCGGGTTTTCAATCGAGCCCACGAAAGTATCTTTTGGCCTAGGTCCAGCAGAGTCCGTTGAGGTGCAGAGTTAGTTGTAGAGCCGAGTACATGGCGAATCCAATGGCAGAAGAGTCTCGGTGAAAGCCCTCGGAGGTCTTTCGCAACCCCACCATCCCGGGTGCTTTGGACCGTATGGCTTAATGGGGCCTTTTCCAATGCGTATTCAAAATGATATTCGAAATGAGAAAGGAAGGGCGAGAGAATGTGAAATTTGAGGGTAGCGAGAAGAGAATTAGCGTCTGCAAGCCTGTAGAGATATCTTACGTCAAAGACCAGCGAGGTATCTTAGTTCTAATGAGACAAATGTAGACCACTAACCCAGACGCAGAGAGTGGAATTCGAGAGGGAGGGATATCCCTGGGAGGCTGCCGTCTACAGCCTACTACCTACAAAGCTGCCTCCAAAAACGGTCAAGGGAAGTGGGTAAGGTGACGAAAAAAGTCCGCATCAAGGCCGAGCCTTAATTGAAATATAGAGAGAATTATGAAAGGGAAAAGAAGAGACAAGGAAAAGTATTTACTAATTTTTGAGGAACTAAAAAACCTGTCTTTTAAAATGTGCAAGGTCATAGTTATTGGGAAAGACATGAGTGGGTAGAGAGTTCCAAAGCTTCGAGGTGTATGGAAAGAAACGGGTATCAAAATGGCCCACCCTTGAGTTGCCAACGGCCACACAATAATCATGTGACGCGGCAGCTTGCAGAGTATTGCGTGGTTTAACTAGTGGTGGGGGGCACACGAGCAGCCAGCTCTCGGGAGCAAAAACCGAAGTGATACCTATAGAAGAGGGAAAGTGAACCCTCAGCATTATGCTTCAGGTTATGATGTAAACTCAGCCTCGCCCTCAGCATTACCCTCACGGTGTTGACATGGGGTCAAGTGAAAGAGAAAAGCAACCCTTTTGTGTGTGATGATTCTCCAGTTAATTATATGTAAACAAACTGTATCAGTCAAGGATATACGTACAACTTTACTCTGTGTATTTGGACAAGTTTTCTGAGCTGATAAACTGGTTCTCTTAAAAAGAATACTTGAAGCTTTTTAACCTTGGCACTCATCCTACAAGCATAAGAGATCAATTGGAATATATGACAGAGGATAGAAATTTTAGGTAGCGTATATGTTGATACAAAACTATCTTATCATAAAATTTATTCATTCGTACCGCAGCAGCGATAATACTGTTAGGAGCAGATGCTTCCATCTGAGCTCTAGAACTTGGTCGATATTTTGTTGTCGTAAGAGTGGGCTTTGGCGCGAAGCTCGAGGTGCTCGGGATCCGGCAGGGCCCACCTGACCCACGGGTGCACCAGGGACTTGTCCAGCCGACGGCCTCCGGACTTGCCTGCCGACACACGGGAGTGTTAGTGAGGTGCCTTTCTGGTGAGAAAGAGAGAGAGTACACGCAACAAACACAAGACACAGGACCTCTTGGCTCGTGATAATGTCATATGTGCCACCAGCTGAGGATGTTGTATTCTCTCATTTCTTTGTAGTTATATTTGATAAATCACCGACTGGTTACGGTCGCATTGTCTGGCATCTGTGACATCAGCGAGCAACCGACACCAGTGTTGAATAATTTCTACTCGTAAAGATGTGTGAACCGGATTTTCTTGAGGTTAAGGTTAATATCTCCGATTACAGGTTCCCTGTGTGCTGTGATTCGTTCGCTTTAACCCTAAAAATGTCATCTGCATTCAGTATCTTAGCTTCTGAGAAATCAACACGAGTCATTCGTTTATGTTGAGATAATTAGTTGAATTATTCCTAAAGTTATTAGTGCCCTGCCTATCTTCGAGTTGTTTTGTAGTCCAAAGATAAGGCGAAGAGAGACGTACTACAGGTCAAGTTCTGGCGACGCCCGCACTCACCTGTTAGGAGGCTGACCAGGACGCCCGTCGACAAGCTCACAAGGAATCCCAGAAGCCCAATCTGGGTGTAGGAGATGCCTAGGAACTTCTCCGGGTAACTCAGGTCCGACACTCTGTTGAGAGAGGATGTGTGTTACTGGTGGACACCTCCTTCGGGTTGGGACACTTGAGGGAGGGAGAGGGACGTGGAGACAAGACACGTATTGGAGGTCTTCAACCATAACAGAGCAACATGAGTTGCAAGTCGAACATCACCAAGACGAGGATAATCATATGATTTCATACAATGTTAACCATGACGATATCTTGTGACCACGACACAGAGGGACATAAACGATAATTTGAGTCTCTACCGAAAGGTTCTCGCAAGGTCACATGATTCTGGTTGTCTCTTTAAAACCCACCCTCCATGACTCGCTGACTGAAGAGAGACAGCGTTGAGGATGGAGCCATCTCGAGGTCTGGGCGCATCCTCGCTCGCACTTCTTACTTCTGATCACCCTAGCGTGGCAGAGGCATCGTTGGTCTACGAGTTAATATCTCTAGTTGCAAGCTGTGGTCAGAGTGATCATTATGATTAATCCGCCCAACCATCGTTGTAGACTTAAACATTCCCTGTCGTGAAGTGTCGGCCCAAAGCGTTGGTAATCATGTTCTTACCTTCGACTGTCTGAGAGTCGGTTGGTCGTTTGCTTTACATTGTGGTGCCAGGAGCCACTAGTTATTTACCAGTGGTTGCGCTCAGGTGGCAAGCACCACTGTGGGTCCACTAGTTATCATATCGGGCCATACTCACCACGCTGGTGTCAACAACGTCCAGAGGAGTCTAATACAACACACTGACTGAGACTGTGAATTAACATTTTCTTTTGTGGTTATCTTTATCGAAATGAATGTTGAGGTGAATCTTTTTTTTTTCTTTTTTGTGATGGTGGGATTATCCTATTTTATCTACGATGGATTTCTTGATGAAAATGTGAGAGCGGTACCTCACATCGCCGTTTGCACTGCATCAAGTCAGGAGACATGAATGGAACAATTGAAAACTGACGATCATTTAGTCTTTATTCTGTTTCAAGTTCAAAAAATTATCTTATTTCAGTGACTCTTTTTTACCTATTAAGGAGGTCCAGATTAATAAAAAGACATACTTATCCCCACACTTCCTGAAAATAGAACCAAGACTAACAGCAGTCCGCTAGATGGCATTTGTTTACATCTGTGAGCTCACCTGACGGGCGGAGTGTCTGTTGGTGCGGGTATTGTGAGGTTGGCCGGGCAGGAGTCGGTGCTGGTGGGCAGCAGCTCCGCTCTGATCCCCAGGACTGAGGAGCCGAAGCTGAGGCCCACTGCCGCGAAAGTCCCCAGAATGAGACCCATGCAAGCACCCTGCAAACATGGCAAGTGATGAGGGAAAGGAGAAATTCGTGTGTCCAGTTATTCTTGAAAAAAATGATATCAGTGAATGTATTAAACTGTTCCGATAATGTGTTTAGCGTTTACAGAATGAAATACTTTGAAGAGGTGATGATAACAGGATTTCCAGGAAATTATTCACGTTTTCCCCAACGACGCAGAAGCTTCGAAAGTGGATTTGTTAACTGTCTTGTTGCCAAACCTCTGTGTTGGTGATTTAAGATTGTCAGGGGGCGTTTCGCCTGGTTACAGCAGTCATTCAAGATCTCATGAAACACATTTATTGACCTGTACTCAGTGTCGAGTACTTACCCAGCGGTCACAGTCTGGAAAGAGGATTAAGAAAAACGTAGATGTGTCTCGACCTCGTCAGAAATGAGATTGCCTATTTCTCATTTCTCGTTATCTTTGTCTTCCTTAGAGGCTGTGACGAATCTCGTTTCTCATCCTACACCAGGAGGGGTGATGATGGAAGAAGTTATTCCTTTTCTTGAAAAGTCTAACAAATATAGAGCTGAATTTCTGAATCCATCTGGTGCCGTCAGGAGGATATAGAAGGCCCCATACCACCGTGATGCAACACAGAAGACTCGGCACTGTCCACCCTTATTGGATCTAATGATACACTCAGCTTAGGGAAATTTTTATCACCAGGAGCGTCTTCAAGCTCGTGTCGGTAAGGGCCTTTGTATAATGAACACTCTATGGCTGGAAGGAAATATTCTGATGATTTCTGTCCAGCTTCCTGTGACCACTGGAAGACGAAATGAGTTGTGTACGTGTGTTCAGGGCTGAGATGATAGAAGAGGTGAGCTGCAGGAGGACACAACGGGTATCCGGCTACCATGTGTTAGAGTAGGGCACGGCGAGTGAGCGTCGGGACATCATGTGTTGGAGAAGGACACTGAGAGAGTCCTGCTATAGGTTGCCTTATAAAGTACCGGAAGTTTGTGTGCTGCTATGACATATAGGACATGAGAAGAGTCAGACGTGTTTCCATAAGGTATGAAGTGGGCTATCATACATCAGATCTTAAACCTTAGAATCAAGAAAGAGCAATAGAAAGATCATTATAGACTTCGATCTTACCATATCATTAGAGAAGGGTGTAATGAGGGTCAT
>JAYMFT010194168.1:0-11802 GCA_038088735.1 Panulirus argus
TTTTTCTTCGTCTGTTTCCTGGCGCTACCTCGCTGACGCGGGAAACAGCGATCAAGTATAATAAAAAATATAAATAATAATATATATATATACGTTTATTTATATATGAAGGTGAAATTGCACTTCAGTAGGAGTTCATATAATTTTATTTGACATGTAATTTATCTATATATGTGGCATGCCATATTTCATGGAGACAGTCCGCCATATCAGGTGCCAAATCTTAATAAAGTTATATAAATCTCAACATTACACCAGAACCACCTTCTATGCTCTACCTTCATAGACAACATACTGGTCTGACAGATAGTAACTGTTGAAAGATAGAGTAATTAAAGGGGGTTTCGAGGTGGGGGTTGACCTGTATACTTACTTACTGCCCAAGGGGTCCATTTTATCTCCATGAAATGACAGTAGCACTCTGAAAGCCAGCCACATCCACTAGGCAGAAACTTAAGTCATAAATTATAATGATTTATGTGAATTTCTGTGGGGAGACTGTGGGATGATGAAGCAGTAGGTGCTAATTGCTTTCATATTGACTGTCACCTCATGGATATGAATGGTCCTCATATGTGATGAATTGGTGTTTGCAGTAACGTAGGGATAGGTGATATCCAGAACGCTGATGGGAAAGTGTAACTCGTGTTTTACTGGGGAATAAGGTTTCACATAGGTGTATGCCTGGTGGGGTGGTATGTAAGACCAAGCTGGAAGGGCACTTGTTTAGTGCTTGTTAGATCTTTTCACTATGCATGTGTTTTGTTAGTGACATGCTTGCTGGTATTTTGAGTATTTGTGAGTAGAAGCTGCTTAAGTGTGAGGCAGGGGTACTTAGTGGGTGGTGGTTATTTTGGAGTGATTGGATGGGAGGAGTTTAGTCGTGTTGCAAAACATTGAGTACCAAAGATGTTGAGGTGGGATTGTATTGGGAGGACCTTTGTTTCATTATGTATGTGTTGAGTGTTTGTGTTGTTTGGCAGCCAGTGATTGTTCTGAGAGTTCTGTTTTGTGTATTTTGCAGCTTCGTTATATTTTCTTTTAAGCGGTTGGAAAGCCAGGCAGATGAGGTATATTTTTAAATGGAACAGACAAACTGTTTGTAGAGGAAGCTAATGGGTTATTTTTATTGTCCAAAACTTGTACCAGTTAGTTTCCTGAGGGCGTATAATTTTTGTTGCATTTGTTTTGATATTTTTGACAAGGGAAGTGAATGTCCAGTGAGACTGTGGCATCCTCTCACCCGCAAGCTGAGATCCTCCACCTCGGTGATTTCAACGTTTAGCATAGGGAATGGTTAATTCCTCCCATATGGATGTTAGAGGGACTGAAGCCCTCACGTTCTCCATTCTCAGTGATTTATAGCAAATTATCTCCAACCTTATCCATATTCCTGACTGCTGTGACCACTCTCCTAATATTCTGAATCTGTTTTTCACCTCTAGTCTCACCTGCAGTAAGTACACAATCTCATCCCCAGTTGGTTCACCTGATCACACACTCATAAATGTATCTATTTTAATAGCACCTCCCCCTGCAGCAGCCCCTTCTAAATGTAAATACTGATATCTCAACAAAGCTGATTAGAATAACATATGTAACTTCTTTTCTGACTCTCCTTGCGTAAATTACTGTCCCTTATGTGGTGATGCTTCTGTCTCCAACAAAGGCACAGCAGATGTTATTCTTGTGGGAGTGGAAGCATTTATCCCTCTTCCTCCAAGACAACCTCTTCATCCAATCCATGGTTCAGCCGTTCCTGTTCCAAGGCCATTCAGGCAAGGGATCAGGCATATCAAGCCAGGAAAAACTCTCCTTCCTCAGACTCCCATTCAACTTTCATCACTGCCCATAATCATTGCAAGCTTGTTATCCATGAGAAAAAGCATTCATTTATTCAGAGGAAGTGCAATAACCTATCTTCATCATCCACTAATTGGTCTTTCTGGTATATAGCTTAGGGCATCTCTAACAACTTCTGTCGCTGTACCTTTCCTTCACTTTTCTGCTCTGATGGTACTGTAGCTGTCTCTCCCCCAGACAAAGCAACTCTCTTTGGTTTCCGTTTCTCCTCTAACTCCACTTTGGATGACTCTAACATTCTTTCACCCCCTTATCTTCCTCCCCATAATCTCTTTTCAGACTGTCCAAAAATTGCTTCTCTCTCTGGACACAAGCAAGCCTTATGGTCCTGATGATATACATTCCCATATAATGAAAGAGTGTGCATCTGAATTTGCACCTGTGCTTGCTCATCTGTTCTGTTTCTGTTTGAAACCAAAACTTTTCCTTCTTGGAAGCATGCGTTGATACATCCCATCCCTAAGAAGGGAGATCATTCTGACCCCTTTAACTGTGGTCCTATTGCTTTGAAACCTACCATTTCCATAGTTTTTGAATCCCTCCTCAACTCCCATATCCTTAAACACCTTAAAACTCACAGTCTTCTCTCTGATCACCAGTATGGCTTCTGTAAGATGAGATCCACTGGTGATATTCTTTCCTATCTTACTAAGGTCTGATGATTATCCCTTAAAGATTTTGGGGAGTTGTGTACAGTTGCCCTCGACATATCCAAAGCTTTTGACAGGGTGTGGCAGGATCTCATCTCTAAACCCCCCTCTTTTAGCTTTCCTCCCTCACTTTTCTCCTTCACATCTAGCTTCCTCTCCAGCCTGTCTATTTCTGTGGTTGTTGATGGATAAGCCTCCCATCCTTTCTTCATCAACGGTGGTGTCCCTCATGGTTCTGTCCTGTCCCCTATACTTTTTCTCCTTTATTCTGTGATTTCCATTCCTCCACAGGTAATCAAATGCATTCCTACGCTGATGACTCAACACTGCATTCATCCAGATCCTTCAATTCTGCTCCTTCTTCTCTCACTCAATCTCCATCTCGTCTTGACACAGCTTCCTCAGTAAGCTCAGACTTGGACAGGTTATCTCAGTAGGGTAGACAAAATCTAGTTAAGTTTAATGCTTCCAAGACCTAGTTTCTATCCATCTCTCAGTTGAAAACTCATCACAACTTTCATCTCTCCTTTGACAGTTTTGTAATTCCACCTCTTACCTCAATGAACATACTTGGTATTACTGCAACATCCACTCTTTCTTGGAAACCCCACATTACAGAAATAGCTAAGTCTGCCTCTAAAAAACTGGGTGTCCTGTTTAGATGTATAAAATTCTCTTCTTCTGAACAGTTGCTCCATCTATAAAAAGGATTGATTCTTCCGTATATGGAATACTGCTCTCACATCTGAGGTGGTTGTAGCCCTGCATCCTTATTTGATAAGAGTTAAGTTGAAAGCAGTCTGACTTATAAACTGTCCCAGACTAACTTCCAATTTTGACCCTCTTGACCTAAGCTGTAATGTCGGTTCACTTTCTCTCTCCTATAGATATTACTCTGGTTTTTGCTCCCAAGAGCTGGATGCTTGTTTGCCCACACTACTAGCTAGATCACCTAATATTCAGCAAGCTGCTGTGTCACATGATTACTGTGTGGCTGTCGGAGACTCAAGGATGGGATGCTTTGATAACTGTTTCTTTCCCTGCACCTCAAAGCTTTGGAACTCTCTACCTTATCATGTCTCCCAATCACTATGACCTGGCACATTTCAAAAGACAGGTATTTCAATCACTATGACCTGGCACATTTCAAAAGACAGGTATTTCACTTCCTTCAATACTCATAAATACTTTCCCTTGTCTTTTCTTTTTCTCTTTCATAATTCTTTCTGTATTTCAGTTAAGGCCTGGCCTTGATGTGGACTTTTGTCTATGACTGGAGCCTTCAACATAAAAAAAAATGTATGTGATGCTTAAAATGGTTGGTGTTGAGTGGCAGTGATTATCCCTTCAAAGTGAATGAAGGGTATAAGCTGGATTTATCTCTATCTGGGGTTATAACAATGATTGAGAACACCTGTGGAGATGCAGTCATTCTGTTTTCAGCGACCCATTATTCTAATTGTTTACTGTAGCTGCATGTTTATTGTTGCAAATGTGAGGTGCAGGGTGTTGTGATGTGATTTTGAGGTCATCTGCATATGAGGGATCTTCAGATTGTGATTTGCTGGGGTAATGGGAGGTCTTGCAGGAAGATTTTGAAGAGAGATGGGTAAAGAACTGCTCCTAGGAAAACTCCATTGTAGAGTTCAAGGGTTTTAAAGGTAAAACCCTCATGTGTGAATTGCATGGTGGCCAGCTGTGAAATTGGCCAACCACTTTCTGTCATCGTTATGTAGGGTAATATCAAGTACCTTTTGTGTGAAAATTTGTAGGGGGACACGTTGAATCCTTTGTTCATGTCTATTGCCACGGGACATCATGCTCTGGACCTCACCCATCACTACAAACACCCTATCAACATTCATAGGGTCCCTGACTTATGAACATTAGACCTACAAACACCGATATCCATAAACGAGCTCCAGAAAAGATACTAGGAATTCTAGTTCAACACACAATCAAATACTCATATAGTAATCCCTTGATGATACTAGGAATTCTAGTTCAACACACAATCAAATACTCATATAGTAATCCCTCGATATAACAAACTAATGGGGGAATGGGGTGTCTGTTAATGCCAAAAGTTTGTTAAATTGAATGTAGCCATTTTTTAATACAATATACAGTAATACAGTATACAGTTCACACGCTTTCTTATAACTCCTCTATCACTTGATGCCATTTTGAATTGTAAGGACTACAAAATTATTTAATAAATAAAGTCACAATTCTCTGTATACAACCTGTCTGAACAATAGCTTGAGGAAGACTGACACGGAAACAAAGCAAGTATACATCACACTATCAAAAACAAGTACGATATGAAATGCGCATGGTGCAGCGTTTGAGATTTTTTAATTTTTTTTTATTTTTTCAATTATTAATTAATGTATTATTATTTGCCTGGTCCCTTAAATCCAAAATCCGCTATATCGGTGTCTGTTAAATCGAGAGATTACTGTACTTACAAATCAAAGAACTACTTAAATGTGCATCATTTTCATTAAGTCTAGCTTAATGTTCTTTTAACTATAAAAAATTTGAAATGCAATATCTAATACGTTATTACAGTCAGGTATAGATATTTACTCAAATTTTATGCATTTTATATTTTCCAGTTTATGAATAATTCAACATAAGAACAGGGTCAGGAATATAACCTGCTTTTAAGTCGGGAACTCCCTGTACTCCGAGATTCTTCATGCAGACACTGCAACTACAATAATGAAGACACAGCTCAATTGCCTGAATCAACTCAGTTGCCTTGCAATTCTGCTTATAAATGCACATGCAACATCACAACAATTTATGACTTGTGTCCTTGACAGGTGGATGTGGTCAACTTCCTCAGTGCTGCAGACGCCTCATAAGGATAAAGGGGATTCCTCGAGCCAGAGGGTAATGCATATAAAATATATACCTTATATATTCATTTACAAGATGAGTTTTTACAGGCAAATACTCAAGCAAAACGTAGGGTTAACCCTATACACAAGTAATATTTTTAAAGGGATAAATCTTGGTACCAGGTTCAGGGACATGCAAGTAATATTTTTAAAGGGATAAATCTTGGTACCAGGTACAGGGACACGCATTACATTATGAGAATGGGACCAATAATTACCACAATAAGATGTTTATTTAAGTAAACACTTTCCTTACCTACCCCACCTGTACTTTAGGAACAAGGCTTCTCCCTCACCAGTATCTGAATATCAAAGATTGCCTCCCCCTCCAGTCCCTGATGAACTTGGCTCCTCTTCTTGATTTGGGTCATGTTTTAGGGATTGTATGAATAACAGTACAGTACCAATTTTTATTCAAACTTTAATCCATTTATATAATGTTTATGTTCCATTTATGTTAATTGATCATTAAACCCTTATATATGGTCAATTATTTTTACCAAAATATTCTTTACCAATTTATGGGTGTGTGAAATACATTAAAGCATATTATATGCATCTAAATACAGCACATATACTCATCAGTGAAAATAACAGGTTGGGATAAGATACACAACATATCCACAATGATACCTTGTTATGATGGGTAAGTGGGAGGAGAAAGGAGCATATGGAAGCAATGGGTATGCCATGGGTATCCCACACACAGTCTTGTCTTGTACCCGTGCAAGAAATTAAGAAATGCAGTTAATCTAATTTTAAGATGTATAGGTGAACCCTGATTGGCTGATATGTTTGCTCGGTATCATAGAAAATGAATTGCAAAAACTGTGACTTAAGCCCGAGTGCTGATATGAGCACTAATGATTTGATTCAGTGTAGGGGACCACAAAATGTGAGAAGTATCCTTACACTGTGCTGGAATTCTACTTTTTAGTGGATACTGTCTAAATCATGAAAATGCAGGACGTTGACCCATGCAGACAGCTGATATGTAGATTATAGATATTTGCCTATATGAATGGGGAGACATTTCTACCTCTTGATCAGAGGCTAGTAACAAAATGTCATTGTTCAAAAGAGTATGTGTAGCCTAGCTTTTCTAGCAAAGGAGCAATGTATTGCAGTCTGAGAAGGATTTCTTTCATTTAGAAAAGTGAGATGCTCTGTGCACCATACACTTTATCTCTCTGGCCATGAGAAGCATCTTAATTGTTACCACAGCTTAGGTATTACAGAAATGAGCTGAACTGAGGACATGAGAAAGTCCTGTGGCATTGCTGTAATGGAGTTCAAAACAAAGAAACCTATTTTTGGAAAGGAGAGGGCATTTATCCCTTGAGGGAGGCTAGATGAGCATGTCTTGCCTGATATTGTGAGAGTTGAACACAAGTGAAAACTCTACTCACTGGGCAATATCTCCTAAGCAAGAAACGATACTCATAAATAATCCTGATTAGGCAGTGCTAAAGGATTTGGTTGTTGATGGCAAGTTTTGGAATTCATCCATGAGTGATAAAAGTCTTAGCTTTCCAATAAAAAGCATATGCGCTAAAGATTGAAAATATCATACCAAGGAAATCAGTATTTTTATCCTCTAATATTTGGTCAGAAGAAAAAATTTGGATGATTAAGTAGATTCAAAAATTGCTTCTTAAAACTTTAGTCCTTAACAAGGAACTGGTAAAAACTGCTCCATACTTAATAAAAGCAAACCTTTCAGCGGCCTTAAAACTTGGTGCTGCAATTGAATTCCTTGTATCACTCCAAAATTGTCGAGGTAAGAAATATCCTGATGCCTCATGTAGGGCTTCAGCACCTCAGAAACAACCAAGATATAGGGTGCAGGCCATATAATAGTGCCCTTCGAAACGGCAGGGAACTAAAAAATTTCAGTGTGTTTTAACATGAATAAAAGACAGTCTTTTTGTCAGAGGGGACCACCCACTGAGGCTGAGAGATTTTGTTTGAAAGATTTTCAGTAGATTCAGTTTTGAAAGACTAGAACTTTAGATACCTCCCTAGATTTGAAACATCTTCAATAAACTGAACTGACCTCAAGTTTTACAAAAATGAGTGTTAGAGGAAAGAATCTTGTTTCTTGATTTTTTTTTCTCTTTATGTACTTCTCTCTAAAGAAATCTAAAATCAAGGGATGCAGAATGTCCCTTTTCTATGACTTATTCTACACAGTCATCAAGGAGGGTAAAGAGCACTCATCCACAATAGTATCTAGTTCAGGTGACTAGGCAACAAAATGTGTTTGAATATAGTGCATATGATGTAATTTCCTTGTGTACCATTGGCTATGGAACTGATGTATGTTGACTATGTCAGGGAAAAACTTAGAATTCCAAATTCAGCCTAGAGATAGCTTTTCTTGACATTTCTGTCAATAAACCTTTCCATCTGGCTTCTTTACCACTGGAAAAACTTGTCCACAACCCTTCCTTTCTCTGGACCACCAATGATCATTAATTTAGATTTAAAACCACTCATAATTTAAAGCTAAGTTATTGAGGTTAATACTATAACCATTATGGTCTGAAATATAAAAAAAAAAAAATAGGAATAATTGTTTTGTTTTAAATGCAGAAACCTCCTGACTCAAAAGTAGGAGGAAAAAATTTTATAGAATTAGTGGAGAAATTTTGCAACACTATAGCAACTTCCATGTTAACCACAGTTTCCACATTTATAACTAACTATGACTAGTAAATCTAGCAGAACAGAGAAACCAAGCATGGTTGCCCCAGCTTTAACATTATTTGCACCTTGAAATAGAGCCATAAGATGACTAATAATTGTCTCCGTCTCAGTAGACAGCTTCTTAGTACAGTAGGTAGAACCATTACCAATGTCAAAGTCAAGAAAAGGTTTTCAATGCCATTCTCCAAGCAGCCTAGTTTAGTAAGTCAGACATGGGGAAAGTAATTTTCTGTGATTGAAAAACCTGCTTTCTTGACAAGGCACTGTATGCTAGCATAGCATTAATCAGGGAAGTTTTAGAGAATATTTCCAAGACAAAAATATCAAAGGATGCAAGCAAAGGTGTGGCTGGCTTCACAAACTTACTTTGAGTAACATTATTAATTGGGTAAAGTTTTATATTTTCATATTAATGGTGGACTCAATAAACTTAACACTGTCGTAAGAGTAGGCTGCCAAAAATTTGCTTCATACTTTGTGGAAATCTGAACAGGAAGGATTTGAGAGATTTGGACCAAAGAGCTAATCCCTATAAATTGGTATATTCATTATCAGCTTGTTGGATGAAAATTTTATTCCTGAAAAGTCTCTGATAAGGAACATGCAGCCACTCTTGTGAAGCCCATATCCTCCTCTTCATCTGCATCTAAGTCTGAAGCCATTTCAGTATTTGAAGAACGTGACGAGGCACCATGGATGTCAGCTCCATAACTGTGGAACTACCCGAAAATTCAGCCCTGAAGCAAAACAAAGTCACACATTAACCCTTATCCTAAACAGGGTATTTCGAGTAACTGTTTCAGTCTCAGATAACTTAAGCTCAGTTCCGAAAAATATCTTGAACATACTTAAGGCAGTGCACCCTGTTAGCTCAGATATCCGCTTGATGATGGACTTGGAATTAGTGTCATAAGTATATCTGACAAATTTCCAATTTAAGAAAATGGTAGAACATTATTAGATAACCATTATATATTACCAAATTGTATATTAGATATAACACACATATCAATAGTGGTAGATGGTTTAGTTCATATTCAGCCAGTGAGGGAAGCATGTGCTGCTTTAGTACCTATATCCCATAGTGATGATCAATTAGAATGTGAGTAGTAAGCATGTATTCTAACTACAGATGTGGCCAAATTGGTCTTGGGACAGATATGTAACAGCTAGGAGTCAGTTCTCAAAATACTCATTTAATTTTGCTCTTTTTTAGAAATATCGTAGTCCACAGGCTGTCTAAGATGTAAGTTTTACTCTCATTGAGTCACTAGTGGGAAATAAACCTTTTACGTTCTATACTTCATTTGATCTTGCTGAACATCCCCATGCTTTCAGACATGCAGAAATGAGGTGTTTGTAGTTGATCTAATACCAAAGCTTAAGACACACACACACACACACACACACACATCGTTATAGAGAGGTGATCAAGGTATTTGAGAGTGTAGATTAGGAAAAGAGCCCTATCACAAGAGCATACAGTAGACTAGTACTGTAGATGATTTTATGATATCTGCTATGAAAGTATCAAGAAGAATGAATTGGAAAGTGGCATAATTCATCATGAAATGCCATAAAGAAAGTAAACTCAGGGATGTGCTGTGGAATAAGTACCACAGGGTAAGGAGGGAGGAGAGGAGAAGTATTGTTGGGTACTCGCACTCCGTGAAACCTTCAGCACTTTAATGTAATCATCTGTTGCTACCTTAGTCTGCATTTTACAAAAGTTTATGAATGACTGTTCTAATTACATGAAGCAAGTGACACTGCAAGAACTGTTTAAGAATTTATCAAAGCCTTTTAGGTGCTCCACAACAGAAATTCCAACTTCTCCATCAATCCCCTTGCCTAATGCACCCAAACGTGTCCTGATTTTCAGTTATCCTTCAAGCACATCTACACCAGCTTCTATAATAAATGAAATGTTAGACTTGTCATCTTCCTTTCCTGAGGCTTCAGCCTCATCACAGCAAGATGACACTTGTTTACTCATCCTCAACTTCAACTAAGCGAAATGCCGCCCTCAGCACCTGTACCAAGTAACCAAAAATTGCTACTGTAGCCTATATGTATATTTTGGGATCGGAAGCAATTAAGAATTTTTGGTAAGCACAGTAAATCATTACAAAGAATGCATATAATACATCTGGTCTGCTGTCAGGTTTCCTTTATAGTAGGCATACAAAATCTGGAATACTTCAAAATCTGGCAGCTGCTCAGCTCTGGAATTGCTGGAGCTAAGATGTCAAGAGTGTAATGATGGATATTAACTAAACAGAGACCGACAGAAAAAACTGGATTTATGTAGGAAATAAGAATTGTGGAGGCAGAAATGAATTTGTACAGAAAATCTTTCTGTAACAGTATGTCTCAGAGCATAGTAAAATCAGGAGAAAAGACAGACTAATAATGCTTGATTTCATTTTACACATAGTAACCTCTAAATAGAAAACAGGCATGATACCCCATTTGGAATATGTGATCATGGACTGCATGACTTTGGGTATGTGGTAAATGAAGAAATCAAAATAATATGTGAAAGGAAATCAAGCCCTAAGAAGTGATTCAAGGCTGTTAATCAGCCCTTTCATTGAATAAGCTTTCTCTATTGTGTACTGCTCTGTGCACAAAATTAAGAAAAAAAATTTGATACAGAATATATAGTACTGAAGAAAATACCCAAGAAAGTAGTATACTGTTTTCTTTATTGCTGTGAGGGGGTGTTGAATTGATTTGGGAAGGCCCTTCTAGTGGCATGCATCCTTATTTTTTTATGTAAGCACATGATTTTGTAAAAAAAGTGGTGACTTTGCTGTTGATTGGTTAATTAGGATATTCATTGTAAGTATGGTTGATGGTAGGTGCATAAGGATTGGCAGATTGTATGTATAGTGCCATAATATAAAGGCATGAGGGACATAGGTGAGTGTTTGAACTACATAGTTATAAGTTTGTTAAGTGTACCTGGTAAGTTGTATGGGAGGGTGAAGGGATGTAAAGCATCAAACTATGAAGGAACATTGTGGTTTCAGGAGTGGTAGAGGGTGTGTTGATCAAGTGTTTGCTGTGAAGAATGAGTTTGAGAAATATTGAAAGAAACAGAAGGATTTGTATGTGACATGTATGGATCTGCAGAAAGCTTATGACAGGGTTGATAGAGATGCTTTGTGGAGGATGTCCTGTTTAGATGTCGAAACTTCTTTTCTGAACAGTAGCTCCATTTATACAAGGGATTGATTCGCCCTTGTATGGAGTACTGCTCTCACATTTGGGGTGGTTCTAGCTCTGTATCCTTACTTGACAAAGTTGAAAGCGGTCCGACTTATAAACTGTCCTAGGCTAACTTTTAAACTTGACCACTTGCCCTACTCCGCAATGTTGGTTCACTTTCCCTCTTCTATAGGTATTTCTTTGGTTTTTGCTCCCGAGAGCTGGCTGTTTGTGTGCACCCACCACTAGCTAAACCATGCAATACTCGGCAAGCTGCTGCGTCACATGATTATTGTGTGGCTATCGGCAACTCAAGGGTATGCCATTTGGTAACTGCTTTCCCTACACGTCGAAGCTTTTGAACTCTTTACCTTCTCAAGTCTTTCCCAATAACTATGACCTGGCACATTTCAAAAGACAGGTCTTTCACTTTCTCAAAAATTCGTAAATACTTTCCC
>JAYMFT010194179.1:0-11802 GCA_038088735.1 Panulirus argus
ATATATATATATATATATATATATATATATATATATATATATATATATATATATATATATATATATATATTCCTAGGAGTAAAGACATGGTTACAAGGTTAAGAGACGGGGCCACACATGTGTAAGACTCTCTCCCCACAACACGCAAATTGTGATCACATCATCAGCACGTGTGGGGGAGACGGGGGGGCGGGGGGTCAGTGCCCCACAACTGAGCCAGTCGACGGCTCATCATCTCCACAAGTGCCACCAGAACAATGCTCGGGGTGGGCTCCCTGGCCCCCTGCCTCCATGTACTAACTGCTTGTCATGTAACTCCCTTGTGGCCTTAATGACCTGAGTATGTGGTTAGTGAAAAGTCACTCGTGTGTCATCGTCATAAATTCTTATTAGATGTGAATGAAACGAGGAGGAAAATGGTAGAGCGTGAGAAGTGTGGACTGGAGGCCATGTTTGAACACTCGATAGTGAGTGGGCTGGTAGACCACCGAGGTTCTGCCTCGTGTCTTGTGAGGAACCGCTGTGAGGAAGTGAGGATGTGTTGCGTCAGCCACACCAGGAGCAGAGGTCCTCACACCCACGTGCCCCAGGCTGACGCCTCCACCTCGATATAGCGTCAGTGAAGTCAGGCGTTGTGCATGCATGACCCGGGTGTCAGCCACTCAGCAACAGCTGTCTCTTGCTCAATACCTGTGGCTCAGTACCTCCCAAGGCTCAGTGCCTCTCTCGTTTTTTTTTTTTCCAGTACCTTTCTCTCAGCATCTGCCTAGCGTGACACTTCATCAGTAACTGAGCAGATATGACACGTGTTGCTCAGCACTTACATTAATGTGACACGAGTTGCTCAGCACCAGCCCTAGCATGACACGAGTTGCTCAGCACCTGCCCAAGCATGACATAGACGCTCAGCACCTGTTCTAGCGTGACACGAGTTGCTCAACACCTGTCCTAGCGTGACACGAGTTGCTCAACACCTGTCCTAGCGTGACACGTGTTGCTCAGCACCAGCCCTAGCCTGACACGAGTTGCTCAGCACCTGCAGAAGCATGACATAGATGCTCAGCACCCATCCTAGCGTGACACGAGTTGCTCAGCACCTGCCCAAGCGTGACATTAGAAGTTCAGCACCTGCCCTAGCGTTACACGATTTGCTCAGCACCTAACCTTGCGTGACACGAGTTGCTCAGCACCTGCCCAAGCATGATCCTAGATGCTCAGCACCTATCCTAGCGTGACACGAGTTGCTCAGCACCTGCCCGAGCGTGACACTAGAAGTTCAGCACCTGCCCTAGCGTGACACTAGAAGCTCAGCACTTGCTCTTGCGTGACACGAGTTGCTCAGCACCTGTCCGAACGTGACACTAGATGCTCAGCACCAGCCTTAGCGTGACACGAGATGCTCGCACCTGACCTAGCGTGACATGAGTTGCTCAGCACCTGTCCAAACGTGACACTAAATGCTTAGCACCAGCCCTAGCGTGACACGAGTTGCTCAGGACCTGCCCAAGCGTGACACTAGATGCTCAGCAACTGCCCAAGAGTGGCACTCGATGCTCAGCACCTGCCCAAGTGTGACATGAGATACTCAGCATTTGCCCTAGCATGACACGAGTTGTTCAGCACCTGCCCAAGCTTGACGCTAGATGCTCAGCAACTGCCCAAGCGTGACACTAGATTTTCAGCACCTGCCCTAGCGTGACACGAGTTGCTCAGCACCAGCCCTAGCGTGACACTAGAAGCTCAGCACTTGTTCTAGCGTGACACGAGTTGCTCAGCACCTGTCCAAACGTGACACTAGATGCTCAGCACCAGCGCTAGCGTAACACGAGATGCTCGCACCTCCCCTAGCGTGACATGAGTTGCTCAGCAACTGCCCAAGCGTGACACTAGATGCTCAGCAACTGCCCAAGCGTGAAACTAAATTCTCAGCACCTGCCTAAGAGTGACACGAGATGCTCAGCACCTGCCCTAGCGTGACACGAGTTGCTCAGCACAAGCCCTAGCGTGACTCTAGAAGCTCAGCACTTCCTCTTGCGTGACAGGAGTTGCTCAGCACCTGTCCAAACGTGCCACTAGATGCTCAGCACCAGCCCTAGCGTAACACGAGTTGCTCAGGACCTGCCTAAGCGTGACATTAGATGCTCAATAATTGCCCAAGCGTGGCAGTAGATGCCCAGCACCTGCCCAAGTGTGACACGAGATGCTCAGCACCTGCCCAAGTGTGACACGAGATGCTCAGCACCTGCCCTAGCGTGACACGAGTTGCTCAGCACCTACCCAAGCGTGACACTAGATGCTCAGCAACTGCCCAAGCGTGACATTAGATTCTCAGCACCTGCCCTAGCGTGACACTAGAAGCTCAGCACTTGCTCTAGCGTAACACGAGTTGCTCAGCACTTGTCCAAACGTGACACTAGATGCTCAGCACCAGCCCTAGCGTAACTCGAGTTGCTCAGCACCAGCCCAAGCGTGACACTAGATGCTAAGCACCTGTTCAAGTGTGATACGAGATGCTCAGCACCTGCCCAAGCGTGACACGAGTTGCTCAGGACCTGCCCAAGCGTGACACGAGATGCTGAGCAACTGCCCAAGTGTGAAACTAGATGCTTAACATCTACCCAAGCGTGACACGAGATGCTCAGCTCCTGCCCAAGCGTGCCATGAGTTGCTTAGCACCTGCCCAAGCGTGACACTGGATGCTCAGCACCTGCTCAAGCGTGACACTAGATGTTCAGCAACTGCCCAAGCGTGACACTAGATGTCAGCACCTACCCAAGCGTGACACGAGTTGCTTAGCACCAGCCCTAGCGTGACACCAGTTGCTCAGCACTTGCCCAAGCGTGACATTAGATGCTCAGCACCTGCCCAAGCGTGACACTAGATGCTCAGCACCTTCTCAAGCGTGACACTAGATGCTCAGCACCTGCCCAAGTGTGACACGAGATGCTCAGCACCTGCCCTAGCATGACACGAGTTGCTCAGCACCAGCCCTAGCGTGACACAAGTTGCTCAACACCTACCCAAGTGTGACACGAGATGCTCAGCTCCTGCCCTAGCGTGACACTAGATGCTCAGCACCTGCCCAAGCGTGACACGAGATGTTCAGCACCGCAGTGCCCTAGCGTGACACGAGATACTCAGCACATGCCCTAACGTGACACGAGTTGCTCAGCACCAGACCTAGCGTGACACGAGTTGCTCAGCAACTGCCCTAGCATGACACTAGATGCTCAGCACCAGCCCTAGCCTGACACGAGTTGCTCAGCACCAGACCTAGCGTGACACGAGTTGCTCAGCACCTGAGTAGGTGTAGCGTTTACAAGAGACAGCTCCCAGCATCATTCTTGCAGGTAACTTTAGATAATATATTAATTCTTTGCAAACGTTAGTGAGAGGACGCGGTGGTGTGGGGAGGCATTGTTGACGGAGGCATCAGCCAGGCAGGGGGGCTGGAGCTTATGGCTGCGGATGTGATCACAAGTGGCGGACTTAAAAGTCTTACCGTCTCGGGTGTCAGAAGTGAGGCCGGCCGCCATGTGGACGACGAGTGGGCGTGGGTGAGGGCGCGGCATGTGGAGGGCGTGGGTGAGGGGCGCGGGGGTGGCGCACGAAAGTCGGGCGAGTCTCGTCACGCAGTAGGTATTACACCGAGCGGGCCGCAGATCCGTAACAGTAGCCGCGTTACTAACGCTCACCAGGATGTTTGGACACGTCTCTCTCTGGCTCCCAGTGTCGCCCACATACCACACATAACATCACCTTAAATGGAACTCCTTCCCAGAGCGCGGTAGCCATCAGAAATGGCGATAAGAGAGGCATGAGGCGTGCATGACCTGTGACTCTCCTCATACACGGTACATGGATGTTGTCTGTCGTGTCGGTTATTAATAACCGAAGCGGAATCACGCCATCGTCTCAACGGGCAACCTCGATCCCCCGTGATGTGTCTGTTTGTGTGTGTAAGAAAAGTATTTTCTGTGGTAGTTTTTGGCTTGAGTAACCCGTCAATGTGTCCTGGCGTTCTACTTGTGGCAGTGTCGCTGGTCCGGCCTCCTCGCTATACCGCTTGCAAGTCTTTCGGAACCGGCTCTGAAGTCTAGGGTTGTGTGGCAATGAGATCAGTGCTTGTGCGATTTGTATATTTACATCTGATGGTTGTAGGTTACTGTTGCCTGTGTCTGCGCATGAGCGGACTGTGACACAAACACACACACACACACCTGGCATTAGCTAAGGGTATGTGTGTGTGTGTGTGTGTGTGCATACATAGGAGTAAAGAAAAGGTACATATTTAGAAGGTAAAGAAAACATATATTATCACACACAAACCTCTCTCTCTCTCTCTCTCTCTGCAAAATCGCGTCGTAATTAAAGTGTAACAAAGTCATTTGTGTGGACAGCCTAATGTTATGAGTATATGTTGATTGCCAAGGTTTGCTGGACTAAATCAGGTGATACGTAAGCTCGGGGAAGTCTGGATGGTGAGAAAGAAGGTAAGAAAGAGAGAGCAAAAGACAGGAACTTCCTGGCTATGACGAAAATTTGCCAGCGTTTTTCTACCACCCTCGCCACGATGCGCTCGCTCTCTTCCTCGGCATCGCATAATGTCATCCCATGAAGCCTCCACATAGCTGGTCCTATTTAGCCATCTCGGTGAGCAAGAGGGAGGTATCTTCACCTGGTCATACCCGGTGTTTTACTGGGTTCGATCCGCTTGGGTGCGGGCGGGAGGGGAATGTTTCCCAGAGCAGAATTCTTGGCCACTTGGCCAGAGCGGACGGCCCTCCCGTTGGCCAGGTCGGAGAAGACAATGTCTGAATGAATGGATGCAACGAGGAGGGAGATGTCAGCCAGAAAATATGTGGAGAACGTTGGAGAACCAAAGTTTAATGCCACGAAGGGCGCTAGTGTCTCGTACTGCCACTGGTTAAGGTCAGATTACCCGTTTCCCTTCAGTGGTCGAAGGAAAAATGGAGGTTAACAAGAGATCTTCACCAGGAATTTCATGTCGGGACCCCACACATAGTATACTGCAGAATCTCCCACACACAGTATGTTGCAACGGGTCCAACACACACTATGTTGCAGCGGCTGCCACACACACATGACATGGCCATAAATTGCGGGAAGTTACTTATTATCCTATTTCAGATGCCACTTAGTAAATAATAATTATCTTTTCGTTTTCTAGTGCTAGACTAATTAGAATAAAATTCCAAAGCCATTTGGTATACTTTTATGGAGCAATAAGTCATTGTAATTCTACGGCTTAATGGTTAAAATATAAGTACCTCGGAAGTACTGAATTGTCTTGTATGGTTGCTGGGGAAGGGGTAGGAGAAGACAGTGTATTTGTTTTTTGACAGTATACGCCCTAAAGAAGCTACAAAATTTCTGTTATATGCAATCAGTGGATGGATCTTTTTAGAAGCGCTTTGACAAATATCACTTGGTAAAGAGCACTTATTTCCTAGTTTAAGATAGGCTAGGTAAGGTTCACATCGCCCACCACAGAATCTCCGTTGGGTGGAAACTATAAAATTGCCCTGTACTTAAAGAGGATTTGCTTTATTTTACATCCACCACAGTGTACCTCTCCTGGCAGAAATTCTTTGCGCTGGTATGTCCTCGAACCCTGTCTTCTGTGGGAGGGTTTATGTTACGGTATGTAGCTAGACTGTCACCCTGTGACTCGTGTAAAATTTTCACTACTGTGTTTTGGAAGACATACTCACGCTCACACACACTCCACGCAACACACAAATAGTAATGACACACTCCTGATGAACCACTGTGGTAGATTTCTCACGTCTGTGCATAAGGACAACCCACACACACACACACACACACACACACTCTCTCTCCCCGCAACACACAATGACCACCCTCACATTGTCAAATGTTAACATCTTTGCCAAGGGAGAAAAGAGATTTTTTGCCTCGATATGGTAAACTGAGTCACATGATCAGGTATTTCCGAAGGCGTGGGTCCAGCCTGCCTCTGGTTCATCACGAGCCTCATCGCTAAAATTTCTTAAGCTTTCTAGCGAATTCTAACAAATATTGTCGTATGATTCACTCGGTGACTTGATGGTATTTATTTACCATTTTCTTACGCGGAGAAAATTCCCAGAACCAAACTGAATAAGCAGATTCTCTCTTTGAACTGTCGTACAAGGAGAATACAGAACACTGAAATTCAGATGCGGGTTATGTTGTTTATTACAGTTTTCCTCCAGTGAGACTTTAACCTTTGAGCTACTACCCTAATGCATGGGCCGCCCTACATTTACTGAAAAGTCACAAATGGAAACATAAAATGTCTTTATAGTGTTGTAAGATAACGAACTCGTGTCCGAAAATTAACATAAAAGATTGTGAGCTGGTTGGACGGAGACGAAAGCTTGGCCTGTGAGTCTACTGATAGGAGTCCACACCTGAGTCTCCTCAGACCGAGAAAAATCCTGTTGCGTCTGACTGGTTAAAGTTTTCGTTGCTCTAGATAAACAGTCTCTTTCTAAGACCACACGTTGTATTTAACTGTTAAATATAACAGTTTTCAACCGTTTTCGTGTCTTTGAACTGCAGAAAGGAATGTAATGAACTATTTTGTGTACATCCACCTCAGTTGTTTCCCAAGCTGTGCCAAACATAGACCAGTTGTAGGCATTCCTGAAGACTGTAGTGTGTGTAGTGTACCAAAGGAAAACATTTCTGCTGGTAATGGTCATGGCAAGCTGAGTCTACACATCTTTATAGGAGTCACAGTTTGAAATATTTACCTCTCAGATATAAACCTGGACGTTTGTGATGGTTTGGGGAAGCAAGTTACTCGGTAGAATTCCTCGATTTTAGTGGGGCACTGTGCAAGTCCAATTTCGTCATACAGCTTCCCATAGTTTTTGTGTGTATATCAGCTATACGAGGATTAATGGTACCTTCTTTTGTCAAGCAACGAGGCTTTGGGATTCCTCTTTCTTTTGTCTTTCCCGCTTCGTATAACTTTTCCACCTAGGTCTACAAAAATGTAAGGGGTTCTAATTGATATACTTATTCTTTTTCATCTCCAAGATGGTCACAGTTGAGATATATTTAATTTATCCATTCCGCATCGGTTGCTATAAATAAAATTTTTGCATTATTTCCAACTATTTCCTAGTATCCACGTCACCCCAGAAGCTAAGGTTCGCGTGTAGTGTTCATAATCAGTTTGATGTCAGTGACATTTGACGACCCACATTACAGTTGGATGTTGGTTCGTATTATAGCCTTTGTATAACGATCTGTCGTACAGGCAGACTGTAGGTCGTATCATAGCCTCTATATAACGACTACTGGTACAGTTAGAATGGGTGTCGTGCTGTACCCGCTGTATGTTTAATAGAACGGTGAGTAACGAGTGGATGGCGTCAACAAAAAGAAATGTTTGGTATATGAACCTGTCATTGTGTTGTGTAAGACAGCCTGATCAGGGTCCGAGAGAGGTTTATGGCACCACACACACACACGCTTGGCATAGGCTAGGGTGTGTGTGTGTGTGTGTGTGCATATATACATACCTAGGAGTAAGAAACAAGTACAAGGTTAATAGACGGGGCAACACAAGTGTAAACACTCTCTCCAGTAACACGCAAATAGTAATCACACTCCGCATCGTTCCATTTCACTCTACCCCATGCATGCTTCCACACCATCCTTTCAGCTCCAATTTGGTCCCCCACTTCTCCTTGTTCCCTCCACCTCTGAAACATATATTCTCCTTGTCAACCATTCCTCAGTCATTCGTTCCATATGTCCCAACCATTTCAGCACCTCTTCTGCTCTTTCAGCCACACTCTTTTTATTACCACACCTCTCTCTTACAATTATATTACTCTATCAAACCACCTCACACCACATGTTGTTCTCAAACATTTCAATGGATTTCCAACACATCTTCCCTTCGCCGCACATCCTTATCCATAGCCCATGCATCGCAGCCATAAAACATCACTGGGGCTGCTATACCTTCAACATACTCATTTTCGCCCTGCCATATAAACGACTTCTCTTTCCACGCATTCTTCATCGCTCCCAGAACCGCCACCTCAGCCACCCTATGATTCACTTCCGCTTCCATGGTTCCATTTGCTGCCAAGTCCACCCCAAGGAATCTAACACACTTCACTTCCTCCATTTCTTTTGTTTTTTCATTCATTTTCACAGCCCAACCAGCCAATTCCTCTGTCCTGCTGAACCTAATAACCTTGCTTTAATTTACATTTATTCTCAGTTTCCTCCTTTCACACACTCTCCCAAACTGCCATATGTATGTGTGTGTATGTATATATGTATATGTTGGTATGTACATGTATGTATTGTGCATATGTGTGCATGTATGTGTGTGTGTGTGTGTGTGTGTGTGTGTGTGTGTGTGTATGAGTGGATGGGTCTTTCTTCGTCTGTTTCCTGGCGCATCTCGCTGACGAGGGAAACAGCGATCAAGTATAACAGAATAATAATAATAATAATAATAATAATGATAATAATAATAATATAATAACAATAATGTTAATGATAATAATAATAATAATAATAATAATAATAATAATAACAATAATAATAACAATAATGATAATGATAACAATAATGATAATGATGAACTCTTTATTGGACTAACTTTAAAAGCTGAAAATATCCATATGAAATATACTCAATATAAACCGAAGGGCTGTGCTTGAGGCGAAATAGCACAGAGTAACGCACGAAAGCCCGAAGTTAATCTGGCGGATCATCACAGTGCGTTCCCACAGAGCTGCAGCTAAAGCAATCCTTCATCCTAGCCGGTACTCAGGGGTTTAAGCCACACCAAACCCAGTCATGAGGTCGATAAGCCTATTAAGATACTTGTTGCACCGACGCTATGGCCCCTCCACCCTCCCATTATAGGTTAGGAAGCCTTAAATCAATACACGTGCGGACGTATTAGGCAAGAACCAGTCCACAACAGTGTTTGGTAATGTAGGGGAAATGACGGGGTGGTAAGTCTCGGCACGAGAACACTAGCATCAACACCTCACTTTAGATCACTATCGCGCGTAAATTCGATCCCGCTCGACACTTGCTCTTGGGCTGGGGTGTCCGAGAATCAATGTTTAGCTCCATGGCTTTGAGCTATGGCATCCCGAAGATAACAACTTGAAAGGATTAAACAATACGTGGGGTAAATGCCTATAATGTGTTCTTGGTGTTAATTCCTCCACGTACATGATCATACAGATCGATACTTCTGCCTACTACTTTCCATTCCTTCGCTCGAGGCGAGAGCCGTGTGACTTATTGGTGCAAAGTCATAATCCAACTTCGAGTATCAAGTTACCATTTAGTTTTTCTTGCTATCACTCATCATATCTTTATAGACATTTAGGACAGAGGCAAAGTTTCACAGAGCGGCAGTAAAATCGAAAACACGATCTCCATTGAGCTACATAATGTAAACGGGAAAAAGAATAATGTGATCACTGTTGGTCGAAAGCCAGGTAAAGCCGAGCGTGGTAACAGTAAAAGAGGCGGACGAAATCTTGAGATTCCTAGACAGGGCGTTTGAGTTCAGGTCTAAGGAACTAATCCACACTTTTACGATTCACAGGTGCGTCACCGTCTAGAAAATGGTGTGCAGTTTTGGTCTCTCAGTTTGAAAAAAAGACAGAAAAGAGAAAGTACAGCAGCGAGCAACCAAGGAGATTCCCGGACTAAGAAAAAATCTTGGATGACTCAAAGTTATTCAGCTTAGAAACGAGAAGGTTCAGAGGTGATGTGACATTGACAGTAAAATTCAATGAGAGCTTTCACTCTCTCGATCTATTTAAGACCTGACCAGTCAAATTTCACTTAACAGACACAAACTTATAGACAAACGATTTATATCGAATGAGGTAAAGCACATTTTCTTCAGCAGGATTGCTAACATATGACTTGCAAATATGTGTAATTCAAAGCGACACGATAGATACATTTGCAAACAGACTTGCCAAATATCTCACTTCAGGTCCACGACTGACATTATTTGCGCCTCTGTAGTCCACATTATAAAGCTTTCATGTATTTCTTGGTATAAGTCGTCGACACTTCTCTCCGATCTCCTTCACTACCACCAAGTGGCTTTCGTGAACTCAGCTGACTCTTGCTGTTTATAGCCATTTAAATATCACTGAGAGTTTTGATCGTCGACGTCATTACGCATTTGGTAATGCCATCTGTAGCTGGCACATTTGCATCGGGTAACTGCAGTCACCAGAGTTGGTGGTAGACGCGCTGGTATCGAACAGGTGCCTTCATAATCAACGTGAGGACGAGGAACCTACTCTACGTTACCGAGACTTGGAGTCATCTGCACAAGAACTGATCGCTATATCTTCTTTCATTGTACTAGGAAACCGTAGAATTCTCTACTATCCGTCGTCCTTCTTATTCCTTTAACTGATCCACCTTTTCTTCATCCTTCCCTCTTCTCTTAACCAATCCATCTTTCCCTCGTCCTCCCCTCTTCCTTTTAACATTCCACCTTTAGGAGTCATGTGTGTACAAACACACCTAAAGGGCTTTGTTTGGTCCTTCATTGATTTTCTCATTTTCTAATTTTCCTTTCAAGAGAGATGGCCGCGATTAGGGCATGTTTTTGCCCGCACGCACTCAGTTACTGCCCGTGCCATGTCGGGTACTTTACAAAAAAAAGAAAATACTCGCCTGACAGCGGCCACAACCCATTCCAAACCACACCGGCTGTAGTTGGGGGGGAAGGAACAGCAGGTGTGTGTCGTAAATGTTTGTGTGGAGTGTCGGCCGTAGCCACACACTGCTTGCTACATGCGGCTGGCACGTTGAGGTAAATGAAGGCGGCGATTAAACCGAAAGGTTTATGATGACCCCTGAATCAGAGGCCCGCTAGACCCGTCAAAGGTCACACAGGAGAGCTCGGGAATGCCTTTAGGTCAGCTTAGGTCAGGTCAGGTTAGACCAGGTTGGGAAAGGCCTTGGCTGTGGCCCACAAGCGTCTCTAAACGGGCAGCGGGGCCCCTAAACCGAAGGTGAATCAAAACAGAAAAATGTCGGCAAGAGGAACACGGGAAGTAAGTGCTGGTAATCTAACTTGATGACTCGAGATATAATCTGATATGGGTCATCAACTGAGCCTCATTAAGCAAATGGGGCAACTTGTGTCCGGTTTCGGGCAGGACTTGCTCGCAGGGAGGCAGCACAACCACGCCATCAGCGGCAGGAACTTGAAACGCACCGTAAAAGAGCACTGGTCCCACCATGGCTTATGTTAGACGTTGCTTATCACAACAAACTCTGGGTTACAATGGTAGTCGACTCGCCTCAACGCCCAGAAACTACCACGTTAAGGCTCGTTCGCCAAGACACTTTGGGAGGGAGGCAGAAGTGGTAGGGAGTCGCAACATTGCCAGAAGACAGCAGCAGCAACAGTAGTCAATGAAGACAAAAAGCGGCGTCAAAGTTCAGAAGCAGATGTGTATATCTCTATTTCCTACCCGTCCGCCACTTCCCACCTTACCGAGAGAGCGCCATGAACAGACGACTTGGTCTTAGAGGAAAAATCTTTGCCAAGTTCCTTCCTTTGTTCCTTATTCTGGTAAGTGATGATAAAGAACGGACTACCTCGGTCGCCTTTTACGAAACACAGAAGATACTTAGGTAGTAATCATTATTCTTCATTCTCAAGAAAAAGATATATATGTATATATGTATATGCCCAATATATATATATATATATATATATATATATATATATATATAGAGATA
>JAYMFT010194190.1:0-11802 GCA_038088735.1 Panulirus argus
ATATATATATATATATATATATATATATATATATATATATATATATATATATATATATATATATATATATCCCAATCTAAAGCTGGAATGTGTCGCCATAATCAACATATGACAAGGTCTACGCAAAACACAAATATTTCCCACATCTTCTGGGAGAAGTCGAGGTATATAATATGCGGGTTATGTTTACGGCAGGTGAGGCGTGCAGTCCCTCGCCGCCGCCGCCGCCGTGCCACAGCCTCACTCGGCGCCAAAAATCAATCACAAAATCGAGTTTTAAAGGTAACCCTGCCCTCCCTCATGCCCCTTAGGGAAAGCCCTAACCCTGGTAATGACGCGTGAACCCTGCCTTTCCCAGGTTTACTCCTGACCCTGACCCTAAACCCTGCCCTCCCCACGCTCCCTGGGGTGGAGGACCCTGACCCTGCCTTCCCCCCTGTTCCCTGGGATTACTCCTGACCCTGACGCTAGCCCTGCCCTCCTCATGCTCCCTGGGGAGGAGGGATTTGACCCTGAACTTAACCCTAACTTCTCCCTCCTCCCTGGGGGAACCCCTGACCCCATCCTGCTCACTGGGCAAACCCCTGCCCCCGGGCCTGTCCTTGCTCCCTGGGGGAGACCCTGCCCTCCCCCCTCTGCTCCCTGGAAACACCTGTACACTACATTAGGCTCCCTTGCGTTATAAGACAGGAGCACGACAGGTATTATTGGCCTCGGTTATATTACATGACGGCAGCGCTAGTCAGCGTTGTCAGGCGGTTCCCGCTGGTCTGCTTCCTCGCCTACTACAGTGTTGTCAGGCAATTCCTGCTGGCCAGTTGCTCCCTACAGTGCTGTCAAGCAGTTCCTGCTTGCTTGGTGCTCCCCAAAGTGCTGTCAGGCGATTTCTGCGGGCCAGCTATCCCCACAGTTCTGGAAGGTGGTTCTCGCTGGTCTGGCACACCTCCAGTGTTGGCAGGCAGCTCCTGTTAGCCTGATGCCCCCACAGTGTTGTCAAGTGGCTAACGCTGGCTTGGTGTTCCCAACAGTGTTGTCAGGCGGCACCCATGACTTCTGAGCTTTTTTGCACATAACGTATAGAGGGAAAGTTTCTATTTTTCAAAAGAAATGCTTAAAAGTAGTGTTAGCGAAATTTTTAGCCTACGTATCCGAACTAAAAATTATTCGCTTCATAATCTTTTTGAGCAAATGAGTCTACAATATGTCACTGACCTCTTGAACACGACCTGGCCTTTGACCTGACCTCTTATGGGAGTTAGGGTCAAACTTCTCGCTGTCATGCCCAAGGGGCGTTCTCACGGTGTCAAGACTAGTTCCCACGACCGGACATCTGACGTAGCTAACGCTTCATTACGTCACACTGCGACCTTTAAACACAACATAGTCATTCCATATTCCTCGGTGTCTTTGTTCCATTTTCTATCGTCTCACTTGTATGTGATCTTGCTTCCCGCACCTCAGCCCTCCCTCAGTGGGGGTAACTTTCCCAAATCAATCGATCCCTTTCAGTGTGGTCAATACAGTATAGCTATACCCTTCAAGACACTCTACATACATGCCTTCAAAGACTCCAAGGACTTAACCTTACCGTCCTAGAGATACCTTGGGAGATAAGACCAAATAACAAGTTCAGAACTCGCACTCACTCTCGTCAATATAAAGCTGAAAAGACCCGATGTCCACAGCATAAAGCTGAAAACCCTCACTGCTCACAAAATAAGGTTGAAAACATTCGCTGCTCACAATATAAAGTTTAAAACACTCACCCTTCATAATATTACGTTGTAAACACTCACTGTTCGCAATATAAGCAGCCCCTCAAGAACATCTCCTTGATTGTTTTTAAAGGAACATCCAATCATTAATATCTCGGTAAATGCTTCCAGCTTTGCCTCTGGGTCACCTACAAGACAACGCTAAATGATGCTAGCGTGTTTTTCCTTGGCTACCGCGGTCATTCCGACGTCGCGTTAGGGCACTGCCTCTGGCCATCGTCTGGCGAAGTCTTTAGCCAAACTGGGTACGAGGACCTATCGGTCCAACACTTATCAACAGCTTCACCTTTGAACCTCTGACAGATATCATATATTTAAAAAGGTCATCACTGCTAGAGTAGTTAGATATTTCAAAGGCCATCATTGTTGGTGTAGGGAAGTAACTCAAAGGCCATCACTGTTAGTGGAGGTATGTACCTCAAAGGCCATCACTGCTAGTGTTGGTTGGTACTTTCAAAGGCCGTTACTGCCAGTGAAGGTAGGTACTTCCAAAGGCCGTCATTGCTAGTGGAGGTAGGTACCTTCAAAGACCGTCACTGTTAGTGGAGGTAAGTACCTTCAAAGGCCGTCACTGCTCGTGGAGATAGATACCTTCAAAAGCCATCACTGCTAGTGGAGGTAGGTACCTTCAAAGGCCGTCACTGCCAGTGGAGGTAGGTACTTCCAAAGACCATCACTGCTAGTGGAGGTAGGTACCTTCAAAGGCCGTCACAACTAGTGTAAACAGGTGCAACACAGAACCATCACATCTTAAAATGTCTCCTTGCCTTTGGAGCTTCTGTGCATTACTCCTCAGTAAGAGTTATCATGCCCACCTACACCCTCCCTTCCCTCCCATCCCCGTGTCAGTATCCACACTCCTCACTCTTAATATCACAACAGTGTGGTACACCAACGTGGTACACTAGTGTGGTACACCAACGTGGTACACTAGTGTGGTACGTACGTTCGAATGTCTGCCTCCGTGTCTGTGAGACTTCTCATATATCTGAGTATTTCCTCTCTCTTTTTTTTTTTCACTTGCTGGTCTATTATTGTGCTTTCGTCACCGCTCCTTATCGCCTTCCATCAATTGTCACAGTCATGTTAGACTGCCCGTCTCATGTCCTGCACACCCGTGCTAAAAATTCTCTACCTGCTATGTTATCTGGCTCTTCAGTTTACGGCAAGCCAAAATGATTTCAAAATTCTTCCCCAACTCTACCTTTTGTGCTGACTGATGTGTAGCGTCACTGATTATCATATATATGGAAATTGCATAAGAATAACGACAAACAAACATAAAAATACATGAATTTCTAAACCAAGCAAAGAACTGTCAAATTATGGACCTTACGAAGAGCTGGAGGAAGAACGAGTGTCCTGTCTCCTTTACCAAACACGACCGTACCTGAGGGGAAAAAAAAAATAATAATGAAATGTGGGTTGTGAACACCGTAGATACACACACACACACACACACACACACACACACACACACACACACACACACACAAATACACACAACACACACACACACACACACACACACACACACACACACACACACACACACACACAAATATACACGTACACATACATACATATATAAACAAATATAATATCAAAGTTGAAGAGAAAACTCAAGAGACTGCGGGCTCAAGAGTGTAGATCTTCCTCCCCGCACCATACAAATATGGAATCCCACACACAAGCACGACTTCACCCGTACACACGATCACTTGAAGGGACTTGACAACACTATCAAGGAAGCAAAGGATATTCTCCACACGCAGAGTAGGGTATACAGGAAGTAGGAACTGATCCTGAGACTGAAAGATAACTAGAACACAGACGTAACTGGAGAGGGGAAAAAAAAAGTTTAGGCATTCTGAAGCATACTGGCAGTTAGGAGTTTATTCTAGGGATTCAGGAAACCAGAAAGCAGAGGTATATTCAAGGTGAGACTGAAATCTAGGGAATGTGAAGGACGTAGGCAGAGTGGAGTACTGAAATAAAGCCATTGAAAAGGCAGCGTATATAGACAGAAAGAGGATTGTTAAGGAAGCATTTGTTACGGTACATGGAAGACTTAAGGGGGAAACGGGTAATTCTCTCGAGACAACTGTGAGGCAATGGAAAAGATTATCAGATAAGATACAAAAATACGGAGAAAGATCTTATCAAGATTGCAGCAGATAACAGGGAGGTGGGTGACTGCGTAAATAAGAGAAAGTATAAAGAGAGGTTATCACACGCAAGTCCGTGATGGTCTTCGGGATGGAAGAAGACCATCTTCCAAGAAACAAGGAGGAATGGAAAAGTCAGAGTAGGGCAGTATGACAAGAAGCCAATTAATGTGGTGGATTTGATAACTGCAAGTCAAGATGTAAGAGAACTCAGAGAAATTGGGAGATACAAGTCAGACACCTGAGGAAGGCCACTGAGGGTGACATACAGTTTGTTAACGTGTGCTCAGGAGGTGCTTAGAGAGGCAAATAAACTTACCAAGAAGAAAAGGGGGCGTTGAAAGGAGTATTTGTCAGGGGGTGACAAGACCACGAGGAAAGAGGGAATGACAAAATAAGGCAAGAGGCAAAACACAAGCGGAACCAGATGAGGCCAGAGGGAGGAGCGCTGCCACTTCGAAGTATCAGGCAGCAAATGCCTTACACTGCATGTTCTCCATGCAGACACAGACAGGCTGTGGTAAATGATGAAATTCAAATACTGTATCTGAGAAAGCAACCCTGATATTGTTGGAGTGGTGAAGACAAAACTCACAGAAAGTGCTAAAGTCTAACCTGATCCGCCCAGAGGAGTTCACAATAGGAAAGACGGGGCAGTGAAGACATAGGAGGGAGAGGGGTTTGGCCCTCTTCATAAGGGGTCACAATCAAATTTCAGAGAATTTGAAGATGCGTTGCTTTCATACAGCACAGAATGGTGAAATTACCGTGCGATTGAAGCATAGTCTTGAGGAAGATGAGGAAATGTGTGAGGAAATGAACGATAGATTACAAAGTCTTGGCTAGGTATGAAGACGATGAAGTTACAGAAATTAGTCCACAATCCTCCGAGGAACTTGCAGTAACCCAGAGCAGAAATACACTGAAAACGACGAAGGAACAATCAGGGTGGCGAAGGAGCCAGTAACGTATTGATAATGGGGAAACCAATTACAGGGATACAGATTGGGTAAACTTAGATTCTCATAGAGAGTGTGTAGTGAAAAAGCGAACGATACAGGCCAAAATATGTGAGAGAGTCCTTTTCTAAAAAGAAAAAAGATTACCTTCTGTGGAAGGGAAGAAACGACGCAGATAAGAGCCGCATTCTCGAGATAGGCTGTGTCAACAGGGGTGTGCCGCAGGGCTTGATCTTAGACCCACTTCTATTCATGGTAGATGTAAATGGCGTGCCTGACGAGCTGAACTCTTACCTAAACATGTTTGCAGATGATACTAAGCTCAAGAAAGAAATAGGGAATGACGACGATTGCACCAGCTTACAAGTAAACCTGGATGAACTCCCAAGTTGGTCCGGTAGATGGATGATAGGATTCAAACCAAGTACAAAAATGATGAGGATAGGACTTATCCAAAGAAGGTTCCTGTGAGACTGCTACCATTGGAAAAATAAACTACAGGAATCTATGTGTGAAAGAGACGTTGGATGAGACATTGTGCCTAATCTGTCACTATAGATGAACATCAGGAAAAATGTGGACATAAGTGCCTAGGGGCAAATATAAGAAATCCATTATGTAGATGGATAAAGAAATGTTTTGGAAAGGTATTCACAGCATATGTCAACACTGAATTATGCCTTTCAAGTCTGGTCACCGCACCCAAAGCAGCAAAAGCATCTAACTGAGACAGAAAAAGAGAAGAGAAACCAAGATGGTACCCGGAATCAGAGAAGGATCTGATAAAAGCCTTCAAATCTTTTAAATCAGCTGGACCATCATGACAATGACCTGTTCTTCATGAGATGCAGCATCAGGGCGACCAGAAGCCACGAGAGGAAACTGGGCAAGAGGCTGGTTGGAGAGGATGTAACGAAATGACGGATATTGGTTTAGTGTAAAAGTGGCGGATGGCTGGAATAGACTAAGCTAGGAAATGGTGAGTGTCGGTCGTACACGAAGGCTTTAGAGTCTGCCTGATGGCAAAGATCGTTCCAGAGATAGGTCCCCTCGAATGCAAAACTCTCTCCCCGTAATGTACAAACATGTTTATAGAAATAGGTAGATATGTAGCAAATATTTCTTTAAAGATGAAAGGATTAAACAAACACAAGCCGTAACATGAAATCAGACAAAAAACTTGCCAAAAAGATGGAAAGAAATGCTGTCACAGTTTGACAGTAGTGGGTAAATATATGAACTGAGAGATAAAATTGTTATCATAGACGACATACATTAGTTTAAAAACTTGCATGAGAATAGAGAATGTTTAAAAGATGGGGTCCCACGAGTGTACAACTCTCTTCCTGTAAGGCACAAGCAAACAGCTACAAATAGGTAATTACACAAACAAAGGAAAATATGCTCTCTCACAAAAACAAGCACGCACGAACACATGTTTTGACAGATACAAATAAATGTGTGTGTGTGTGTGTGTGTGTGTGTGTGTGTGTGTGTGTGTGTGTGTGTGTGTGTGTGTGTATGTGTGTGTGTGTATGTAACACCTGATATCAGGACTTTCTAGTCACTCTACATCTTTAATTCCAAGAAGAGTAATGCTTCTGCTGCACATAAATACTGGATAACACAGCGGCAATTAAGTTGTTGCGCATAATTACCAGTCAACCCCACACTTATTCTTACGTATCTAATAATAAAGGACAATAGCAGTTTTATTTCGCTGCATTTATTTCATTAGTTACAAAGTGTTTACATTTGTGGAGGTCAGGGGAAAGAACACCATCACGTGTACAGCCGAACGCGATTTTGTTACTGTCACAGGACTGAAACACAGCCGTTCAAAGGCTCCTGGACATTTGTCCCACGTGAATACAACGCGAGTAACGTCTCACAAACGAGAAGTGATTCCGTCACAGGTGTAAAAGAAACTGAAGAAGCAGCTTTGTGAAATCCAAACCTCGTGTACTGATCAACGTTTCGAGACACACGCGAAAGATATGAGTTACCCGCTTGAGCAACTGTTTGATATGCATATATATATATATATATATTGCCTTGAGGGAAAAAAAATAATATTGATACAGTTCGACATCGCAACTCAAACACAAATGAGTTTCGCCAAACATATGGAGGCGACGCGCGGCAGGAGCGGCTGCTGACGGGGCAACACGCGAAACCCAGCCGCCGAAATAATACCCCGAATCAATACACGTCAACAACCTCTCGCGTCGGGCAACACACACACGAAAACCAGGAACTAACGCCACAATCAATACACATAAAAGATTTCATCACGCCGTAAAGGTTATGGTGCCATCACATGCACCGCCAGCTTGCTCTCACATTATTATCAGATGGTTTGCCCAACAGTTCGGGAACTACGGCTCCTGTGCAAATGTCAGAACTAAATATAACATGAACCAAGACTTGCCATTGTACTATTCGTGTACGGCGGCCATGACAACCAGAGGGGAAGGAAAAGTTCTTCTTGAGGTTGCGCCGCAAACATCGACTTTAAACATTTTCTTGTTGGCTTGTGACTGACGGGGACTGACTGTCTGCGGACGCTCACTGTACCGTCGGTGGCGAGAGAGCATCACACACCTGCCAGTCAGCAACAGCTCCTACCGCCTCCCTCCCTCCCCTCCCAGACAAGCACTTGTAGCTCACCAAACCCCTTTCGTCTTATTGCATAATCAAAAGCATTGTCCACCACGACAGGCGTGTGACTCGATAATCCTGTTACTATAATAGACCCCCTGCAACAAACGCTACGTTGTCACCACCATGATTCCAAGGTACCGAAGGCCTCTTCCCTACAGCGTGGAACCTATTCGCCACATTCTGTCCCCGTTCCTACAAAATACAACGCAAAAAATAAAGGGAGAATGAATAATTTGCTACAATGAAATTGCCGTCTTTTTGTACTGAAATGCAAATGAAGACAACATTTCCCCCACACGCTGAAACTAATTCTGGTGTTCTGTATTGGATCGCTTATCACATTGTACGCCATTATGCTAATAAAATCAAAATATCCGACATTCTCTTCTCCGGCAGGATATCACGTACTCCCGCCACCCTGGGCCAACACGGGTCCTTGCGTAGCGATGATCCTGTACGTTGTGACATCATCACTACTGATCTACGATTACGGTCATTACTTTTAAGTAAAAGACTGACAGCATCATTATTGCACCCCATCACCAGGAAGTTACGACCCTTGAGTGATCGTGGCTGTACGACCCTTGAGCGCCGAGGTGTGACGACCTGGCCTTCAACCTTGCCCTTAAGAGTAAGACTGAAGACTAGGCCAACTTACCCAAGAGTCATACCGTCCTACTAAGCCTTAGACCTGACCTTTGTGGATAAGGTCGAAGGCCAGACCATCCTAACCAAGGTTTATACCCTTTTCCTGCTCAAGTGGTTAAGTGTTAAGTGTAAGAGGGAGGAACATCTAACACACTTTACGTACACTGAGTACAAATACCCTTACAGCAACATTGACATAAAGTCTACTCCATCAAAAAAAAAAGAAACTATTCATATAACTGGGAATGCAATCTCGAACCAATCGCGGTCTCAGATCGGCCGATCAGATACTATATCAGCCACTAAAAGACACTCGTTTGTTCTGCCTCATCATCGCATCTGAACCTTTACTGACGCGGTGTTGAGGTAGAGATATATTTATGGCAAGGAAGAGAGTGAATTATGCTCGAACTCGTTAGGACGGGACGATAAAATCCCTATCATCCATTATATTTAGAAGACGGTTCAAGAAAAAATATGGGGGTATCAAATCGTCTTTCGCGAACAAGAGAGGATCTTTATCAGATGGAGAGAGAGAGAGAGAGAGCATTTACTAACTTTTCCATTACTTACGACGAGGTTTTGCCATGAGGTGGGGCTAACGTGTAGCGCTCAACGCAAAGAGGTAGGCTTCTAGCAGGATTCTTCACTTCATTCATTTTTATCAAAAACATTAACACTTAAAGAATAAGGTGTTTATAAACATATTTGTGTGTGTGTGTGTGTTTGATTAATATTTGTGTGTTAAGGAGAAAGAGTATTACATTCGTCTTGTTCTGTCTCATTCATGTTTATGTTTACAATGTCTTTACTCATATATGTACATACACACACACACACAGACACACACACACAAACACACACACCAACATTTATCGACTAGCCCCGAGGGGAGGATGGACAGCTGGACTGTCTGTGGGCAAACTGCCAAGCCTAGGATTGCATCTAAGGCGGGCACGTGCGTGAATCTCGGTCATTAACGCTAACCACCACACCACGGAAGCCCGTTATGCTGATTGGATGTCTGGGCCTCAGGCTTATCAGCTGCCCGGCTCATTCAAGCCGTCAGCGTCAAGCTACATCCACCAACCGAAAAATATTTTACACACTCACTACGTCTGTATGATTACTGCTTGTGTTTTCCAGGAAGAGAGTTTTACACTCGTGTTTCCCCCGGGTGTGTGTGTGTGTCCTACGAAAAAGGCTGAATATCTTATGGTCTCAGATATCGACGACAAATTCTAAAGAATTTTCTTGATATAAATCATTACATTTTTCCTTCATGAATCATTTACCAGTAAACACACACACACACACACACACACACACACACACACACACACACACACACACATATATATATATATATATATATATCAGTTTACTTAAAAACTTGACGAGAGTGAACGATATATATCCTCGAAAATACTGACAGGCAACTTTCTTTCTCGTGGAATCAGGAAGACAAGAAATCTCAAAAAGGTCTCTGTGGACATCGTTCTGTATCTTATTTGGAGTGGACTGTGTACCAAGGAAGTGGACGAAGGACACAGTGTAGCATCCATCTTTAAAAAAAAGATATATCCACACGGTCAAAAGTAAGATTATGAAGTTCGAAATGGAAGATAATTGAACAGACTTTTGATATCGTATAAGAAAATATAAGCAGTAAGACTCACCCTGGGAAAGAGACCTTAGAGTGGCCCTGAACTGCAGGCCTGTGTAACGGACAAGGATGGTCTGTACACTACTAAATGATCAACAGGGAGGCAGGCGGGTGATTGGGTCTTAGCCGAAACGAACAATATATAGTGACAGATGACATGGATCATGGGTAAGAAGCGTAATGCATAACAAAGCTGGACTTTATGGAAAGCTAAGCATAACGGCTTGAAAATTCAAGCTTAAGGTTAAATGTGTATTGCTGGACTACCAGATGGTATTGATTACTGTGTCTTACGCAAAACTGATGAAGACTTCGGAATACCAGCGAGGCATCGAGGATGCACTTTCCTCTAGATCGGTAACAACGCAATACGGAGAAAACGAAGAGCTTAGACTGGCA
The DNA here is from genome assembly GCA_038088735.1 of Panulirus argus. NCBI lineage: Eukaryota > Metazoa > Arthropoda > Malacostraca > Decapoda > Palinuridae > Panulirus > Panulirus argus. The sequence continues at coordinate 10,280 of JAYMFT010194190.1, forward strand.
TGAACGTAATGGACGGAGTTCCACAGGGCAGAGTTGATCTGGATTACGTACCTGGGTCATAAGTAACTGTGTTTGTGGATAATGCGAGGCTTACTGCACGGGTAGGGAACAGTTCAGAGCGCGACAACTTGGAACATACAGAGGATACAGTGTGAACAGTGAAGGAATATATAACTCAAGCAAATCCACTTAGTCAAAACTGAAATTATGAAGGTGGGAATGGAAGATACTAATAAAGACTTTTAGTACCGTAAGGAAGAAGACGAAATATAAGACTCATCCTTTAAAAGGGACCTCTGTGTGGACAGAATGAATAAATCACACACAAAAAAAATCACATCAAAGAAAGGCTTGTGAGGGAGAAAGGACACAGCGTTACAGCAAATATATCGATCTCTTTTTTTTTTCTCCTACGATCCCAAGGAAGGACAGCCACCAACACCGTACCTGAGCCCCAGAATATGTTGACCACACCCATTCGTACCTTCCAGTCACTCCACCACAACTACCAGCGCCGTAACTTTACCCCCGGCAACAGAACCTTGCCTGCCTGAACCTCGCCGTGACCCCACTCTAAGAAACTTCATCCACCCCACCACCCCACTCTGAACCTCCCCTTGTCAACATAACTTCACAACTCTAGCCTCCGGAACTTCCAGGAAAAAGCCTCACGGTTCATCGATTAAGAAATTTCGCCCAGTCTTTTTCGTCACAAGTCAATTATAACTTCGGCCAACACGCCAATTACTTTCTATAAGAGTGCGTTTCTTTTGTTAAGATTCCACCATCGTGGCCGCTGTGTGCTGTTGCATAATACCAGACCCTTCATAAAGCGGCCGTTGAAACCATACTTTCATCAATGGCCGACTTGACAGTCACCATAAGAACCACTGCTATACATATTGACGAATTTGATTGCTGTCGTTTCCATGGGGAAATTGTATGTGTACTCACTGTTAAGGCGTCGATACCGGTGTCTCGCCAACTGAGGCAAGGTATGATATACAGGCTATCTCGTTATGACGAAAGTTGGGGGAAGTGTTCAAGGATGATAACCTAAGCCTTAAGCGGTATAAGATACTCCTTAGAGACGTATAATGGCTCGGTCTACAAGCTGTAGGGTGCGGTGAGACGGAGGAGTGAGACGTGTGTGTGCGTGTGCGTTGTGGTCAACTACTCAGTGGACAAAGTCATGGGCGCGTCATGTGAGCCTCACTCATGTCCCGCTGCATATCAGGGGCAAAATCTCCCACTAAATGGTCGGGGTGGGTGGGGGGGGGGTAATACCCCCAGACAGGCACGTGCTGGCGCAATCTTTACCCAACACAACTGAGAAAAAGAGTGCGACAGAACTCTACAGAGAATGGGTGTCGACAGCGAGACCAGAATTTGAGATGTCAACGAACCCCCTGGGAGCAGCATCCATAGCCAGAGAGAAATATATATATATATATATATATATATATATATATATATATATATATATATATATATATATATAGATACAGACATACATACATACA
>JAYMFT010194212.1:0-11801 GCA_038088735.1 Panulirus argus
CCCAAGATCTTCCACGTTAACTGGTTCCGCAAGAGCGAAAAGGGACGCTTCATTTGGCCAGGTTTCGGGGAGAACGTCCGAGTCTTGGACTGGATCCTGCAGCGGATTGACGGTGAGGACGTGGCCGAAGAGAGCGCCATAGGGCTACTTCCAAAATCCTCTTCCATCAATACAGTCGGCCTCGAGGACGAGAACATTGATATGGATGAGCTATTCAGCCTTCCTAAGGAGTTCTGGGAGCAGGAGGTGCGCGACATTGCCAAATACTTTAACGAACAAGTTGGTGACGACCTGCCCAACGAGGTGCGGGATCAACTCAAGAGACTGGAGAAGCGAATTGAGAAGCTGTGAACTGAGAAATGTAACACTGTGGCAAGGCGCAGCTGGATGCTGTGTCCAACCATTGGTATTTTCACAACGGTGTAATTTTTCTACTTATATAGTGATTCTTCTATGAAATCTTTATCACTTAGCACCGCGTATTTTCCTTTGAGTTCTCCATTATAACAAATCTCGTTATACACATATTCGGTTTTCGCGCATTTACACCCACATCTTCATATCTTCATCATATCATTATTTGCTAATCCCATGTACCGTGATTAAAACACTATCAGTAATCATTTTGTCTCAGCTGTGCTGGCAATACTGTAGACAGGGTTTACTTGACTGATAATGACAATGCTGTACGTAGGTTTTGCTGCGTGCTACGTTCGTATTATCTTGGAATCAAATTGATATTAAATATATGTATATTTTCAAGTAATATGAGATTTTTCTTCATTTCCTTGTACGTGTACTGAAGGAGCTTACACAGTTATATAAAGACTTGTGGAAAACTGGTGTTATCCAAGTCTCCTCTACTTTACGGTATTGCTTCCAGAGAAAAGTTTCTTGGGAGATAACCGATGGCTTTCAACCGGGCAATTTCTCACCATCCTTGGCGGTATGTGCCAAAGTACACATAGTAAATACAGTTGTAGATACTGAAAATATTAACACGTATATTTACGGTTTCATGGAAGACAGTTAGCAGATATATTCTCTTAAGATTACAGTATCTCTAACATCAGGAAGCCAAAACATACCAGATTCGCTTTGAAACTCACTCTCAAATGCTGCGAATCTTTCATGAAATTTGTAGAGGCTTATTTTCTATTCTCATTTGACTTTCCTCTATCTACCAGCCATCCAAACGTCTTTTTGACGAAGCTTATTTTCTTATCTTATTTGACTTTTCTCTGTCTACCGGTCATCCAACCGCCTGTCTTCAACAACAGCCACCAAGGTAACCTCTTGCCTCTATAACCAAACCTCAGGTCACCCTGTAGGATCCTGGCACCTTGCAACGGCCTCCTAATTCATCCTATAGTTACAGAACACACCTTATGCCTTTGTAGCGATCTCCTTGATCACCACAGCAAAAAACAAAAAAAAAAAATACAGAGGGAAAAGCGAACACAAAACATGCCAATGGGTCCTTTCGAGGCTGTTGGTGATACTAGAAGGAATCAGAAAACGCAGACCTTCGTATTGTCAGAGTAAAAAAAAAATCATAATTATGACTCCGTGACAAATGCTTATAAATAAGGAGACGTAAAAAGAGTATCTACGGTGTTGCTTTCAACTACGGTAAATCATTTCATAACTCAACAGCCCTGTTCAAGAAAGAGTACTTGGCCTCATTCGAAGTATACTGATTGCCCGCGACTTTGTATCCATTGCTACGACTGAAAATCATACAAAACTAACCTTAAATACCGGCTTAGATCAAGATTATCAAAGCCTTTGATAATAATACTGAATACCTAAGTCAAATCACATCTCGACCCTCTCTTCTCTAAGCTCAATTAGTCTAGGTCTCACTGACAGCTCTCGTGGAATTCGTTTCTCACTCCGGAAATCATCTTGCTAGCTCGCCCTAGTCCTCTTATACCTAAACATCGTTTTGCAAGTAAAATAGCCAAAACTGAAGACAATATTCAAGGTGTGAACGCATCAGTGATTTGTAAGGAGTAAGGATTATATTCAAAATTGCACGCCTTATCAAAGATACCCTTGGTTTTGTTCGCCATGTCTACTGATTAAGGTGATCGGAGTCCATCAAGCCTCGGTCCTTTACCTCATTTATGCTGTGTAGCTCAACAGAATTCTTAATGTGGCTCGCCTTTTCGCTTTCTTACCGACGATGTGTTAAACTTTGCTCATACGGGTAGTAACATTCATTTGCCACCTGTGAGCACAGTCTACGGCATTGTCTATGTCAGTTTGCACCTGTAGGCGTTAAGTGTTTGCGATAGCTTCCTTTTCACAGCTTAGTGTAGTCTGGAAATGTTGATATCATACAGCATAATCCATTACCAGTGTCATTAATATGTATATATATATATATATATATATATATATATATGTGAGGACAAAGATAATTGGTCTTAAGACTGATCCCTGCAGCACACCAACCCTGAGGCTTCAATATTAACCACTGTTATTGGTTTACGACCACTTAACCAATTTCTAAACATCGGAGTACTACCCCGTCTGTACCAAGTTACTTAACGTTTGCTCACGGTCTTTGACGAGGGATTTTATTGGACGCTTTCTGTAAAATCTAAATACACATACAAGGAGCCCCCTATACTATCTACCACAACTTCCTAGGTCATTCTTCAATTTAAAGGCTACCAATTACAGGCCCCTGCAATATCCTCCCATCCCACCCTGCAGTAATAGGTGGCTAGGCTGCCCCTCTGCAAAAGTCAGCTGATCCACATCCGTGTTTTGGTCTGTGACGTCACGGGTGCCGGCGGGCCTGTTGCTAGGGCCCCGACTGTTCGCGCATCGGTCATGAGCCATCTTCCGGTCCCTCTGTGGGGAGGAAAGACCCCTTTAGCCAGTAGTTGTATTACTGTTCTTCACTTGTTATTTGATACAAACCGTGTGGTGACGATGTGCTTCATAACTTGTCGCGAAACGGTTACTGATCCGAAGGAAGGCGTCCAGCGTCTTGCGCCATCTATAACAGTCGATCCTTCGCCAGCTAAAACGCGGAAGGCTTGCCCCCTATTACTTAACCGCTTGACCATAAAGGAATGCCCTTTCCGCAAGACAATATGAACCTTTACTGTTGTTAAAGGCTAATGTTAAAGGTCGTGCCGATATAACCAAAGGGAATACCGTCTTGCTCAAGGAATTAGCACCATAGTTCATTCTATGATCGTCGAATACGTAACACAAATCTGTCGGAGAGAGAAGTGTATCCTGGGTTCGACTGGATGCAAGTAATTTCGACATCGACCGAGGTTTTTCTTCTTTCCCTACGTGGAAGTCCTTCGTTACTTAATTCGTGTGTGTATCGCTAGACATGCTGCCTCGCCTAAGGTACCCATTGTTTTGGTCCCAGAAGTTAATGAAATAACCTGAAACGATGGTAGCATCATCAGTAGTATGCTGGACTCCTGAATCAAGTGTTGGTTAATTTCATTAGCATCAGAAGACACTGCAAAAATATATTTTCCGTGGGATGATCTAATCATTTTGGAGGTGACAGGATTGAGAAGCGAACTGAATCGGTCCGAAGTCCTTCTACTCCTTAACCTTCACAAACTTGACGTATTTTCATACTGTGATGCCACTTGAACAAGACTCACGAGAATTATCGAAAGCTCTGCTACCTGGCTGGACCGTATCTGGACCAGCATTATCACAGGAAGTTACATCATGTATGATAAATAACAGAACGACACACATCTGCTCTATCTTTCCCCCAATTCTTTTTTTCTTTCTTATTCATTTCGCTGTAAGCTCTTCATCAAAGTGGAAAGTTGGAATTTATGGCGAAAAATGCAACTAAGGATTATTTAATAGTTTTTCTTTACAATTACCCCAGGACTAATTTCTATAAAAGTCTTTAGGTTACCCAGAACCTTTTTAAAGATTCCTGTAGCCAAAGGTTGCATTTAAGTCCAGTAACAGGGAAATGCAGACTCCTTTGGAATAAGATGTCCTTTGATGAGACTGTACTCCCAACCATACAGCCTCGTCAAAGGTGACCTTTCTACTCGCGGTGTAACCTCGAGCAGGCGGAGTCCGGTAACACTCAGCCGAAAAACTGAAGTCAAGCAGAAACGATCACAATGAAACACAACATCTAACGCTCATGAGGTTAACTCAGTGTGACATACTGAACCCTGAAACAGTAACCAGCATGGCATCAACTATGCTGACAATGAAAAGCTAACTGCCTCTGCCACAGAAGTACACAAAGGGATGCATAGGAATATTATGGAACTCAAATTGAAACAAACCGCTGGGTCCCTTCGAGGCTGTTTGGGGTGGTGGAAGATATCAGACACTCACAACTTGTTGTGGTAAAAGTTGGAAGGCATGCAGATAATTCAGAGTAATTACACGTAATCATATAATACTCCCAATTCAAATAATAGTTCACATAGCATACATATAACAGGCGAACTTTTGAAATTACAACGTCAAGACACTGAAATATAAAAATCCGTTAAGATATGGACGTTCTTTGAGCACTTACCTTCTTGAACGTCGCGTCCTGATTCAAAAGCCTCTTCCAGTCACGAGAAACAGAGCCGAAAAAAGAATCCATAGAGAGACAGAGATACACACACGTGAACACCTCACTCTAAGATTTCCCAGCTCCTTTGTACTTAACAAATGTGAGGTTTAGTCTGGAACACAATCGTCTCCCAAGAAGCCTCGAAGCGACAAGATAGGCTCCTGACACTCGCTGATAAAACACTCCTGCGAATATAAGGGAACGAAGAGACAACAGTGAAAAGCGGGAATGATTCAGAGCATCGATTTAAATTCGTCTTACACTAAGATATAAAAGTCCCATTAATATACATCAGAAATAAAAGAATACAATAATGTTTCTACTTCTCGTTATACCAAGATATGTCTCATTAATCTACATCAGAAATAACAGAATACAATAATGTTTCTAGTCATCATTCAGTAAGAAATGATGATGAAAAAAATATGATCCAATTTAGAAAAAGCGATAGTATCAGTTGTAGGTTTTCAAAATCCCCGCGAAACGTTTCTTATCCATCTATCATTGTTCCTCCTCCCACCGCCAGGATAATCCCTAATTCCACATGCGTCAAGCTCATTTATAGTGGAGTTTTACACTGGACGGGTGAGAGCCTCAGCAACAAATCCCACGCACGGGGGTATGCAATTCAAAAGCACTGTAATGCGAGGCTCACGTATATTTATCTAAAACCAGCTAAACTGTCCAGAGTGACGCTAGGACAATGCAGATGTCACCCCGAACTGAAAACTCGACAGATTTCCAGCGTTCGAAGGCCCCGCTCCCCTCCGAAGACCATTGACGTCATGGAACGGACGCGCATGTCTGGGGAGACCAATATAAGCCGCTGGCGAAGTCGCTGGAGGCAGGTCTGCCTCCAACCGTCAACCGAGGCCGGCGAGTTATGGTCATTAGCTCAGTAACTAGGTTCACCAACATCCCCATCACCACCACCACCACCACCACCATCAGTACCACCACCAAACATCGTCAACATGGTGTTCTCCACCAACAACAACTCCTCCGCCACCTACGTCATGCAGGAGCCCAGGTGGGTATCGCTAGCCTCCTCACCCCTTACCGTTAAGTTTCCCCTCCGCCGCGGGAACTCGCGCCATCTCACCGCCGATCGTGGCCCCCGCTCTCGTTTCCCCAGTGAACGCCGTATTGATCTGTGGTGGAGTTCAGACCGCGATGTACCATAAGTTTTCAGTAATGGTTCAATCAATTCGAGAAATCGGTGATAACAGAAAACAAAAACAATTATATATATCTTAAGTTTCAGAAACAATAGCACTTGTGACTTCAAAAGCCCACCTCTGGTCGTTAATATATAAGTTCGGCACCGAAAGCCGTAATTGCAAGTTGTTAAAGTGTTTGATTTAAGTCTTGCAGTGTTCCATGTTCACTTATGACCACATCCAATGAATTACCTCAGGGGGCGGCTTGGCTCAGGACACATTTACAACATTTATTGAATAATTATTAGTCCTTGTGTTCCCATTTATCAACCGGTTCATACCGGGACAATGGTTTCAAAGAGCAGGACCTACAGTAGAAACTGGAGCAAGATCTACACTAGGAACCAGAGCAGGACCTACATTAGGATCTAGAGCAGTACCTGCACTAAGAACTAGAGCAGAATCTACACTAGGAACTAAAGCAGTACCTAAACTAAGAACTAGAGCAGTACCTATGCTAAGAACTAGAGCAGGACCTACATTAGTAACTAGAGCAGGAACTATAGTAATAACTAGTGCAGGACCTACAGTAGGAACTAGAGCAGGACCTAATGTAAGAGCTACGGTAGGACCTCCAGTAGGATATACAGTAAACATTAAAGCAGGACATACAGTAGGAGTTACAAGACGACTTACAGTAGGACACTACAACAGGACATTGGGTATACAGTAAGAATTACATTTGAACCTACAGTAGGAACTACAGGTGGACCTGCAGTAGGAGCTACAGGATGACCTACAGTAGGAACTACAGGAGGACCTACAGCTGGAGCTACAGGAGGATCTACAGGAGGAACTACACCAGGATACACATTAGAACTGTCAGAAGAAACTACATTAAAATGTACATTAATCCTCATAATATAACCATCATTAGAGCTTACTTTAGAATTTAGAGAACGACTTAGATCAAATATTAGAACTCACGTTAGAACTCGCATTAGAATATGCACTAGAAATGATATCAGAATCTACACTAATACTTAAATTTGAAAATACATTTGATCCCACATTAGAACTAACGCTAGAATCTACATCAGGTTCCACACATCTGACCCAGGATTAAAAACCCACATTAAAAGCTGCATTAGAATCCACATTAGAAGCTCCCTCAGAAACCAGACCAGAAACTACATTAGAACACGCATTCGAAAAATCCTTGACTCAAGTCATTATTAGAAAAGATTCAAGAGATAAACTAAAAGATGTTCATCTTTGCTATATACAAGAAAATTTATATATTCAAATTTGATTAACTTTTTCTTTCATTAACTGATGAACATAAACGTCCTATGGGTCACGAATGGTCATATATACATGTGTGTGTGTGTGTGTGTATTTTGTGTGTGTGTGTGTGTATTTTGTGTGTGTGTGTGTGTGTGTGTGTGTGTGTGTGTGTGTGTGTGTGTGTGTGTACAATAAGGGGAGGGAGTTTTACACTATCCCTTTTGTTGGAATATTTCTCTGTGCATACAGAAAGGGAGCTTTATACTCGTGGCGCCCCAGTCTCTTATCTCTTATCTTAACGTGATACAGCTCTTTGAGTTCTCCACTGGTTGTTGGATTTACTTGCTCTTCCGCTCAGCTTGTTCCCGAAGTCCACAACTCTGTCGCTGAAGTGCTTCCTTATGCCCTCCACTGTACTCTTGCCTAGCTTCCAGCTGTTGTGACCAGGTCACCGTTCACTCTTCTCTCTTCCACGATGGACAAATCTAAGGCCTCCAGTCAACTCTGTTCTCTTAATTCAGGTACCTTCTTTGTTGCCTTCTCTAATTAGTACTTTGTGATACTTTAATTGCGCTGACCAAACTTGAGACGGAATTTCTAGTTTTGGCCTGATGCAGGATGTGAACAGTTTGCTGAATATTTCCTTTCTTCATAAGCTGAATGTTATTCTAATATTTCCTTGCAGATGTTTTTTCTTTCCTTTCCCGTTCTTCTCTGGCGACAGGTTAGCACAATGTTAACTCCTATGTTACTATCATACAAATAATTTTCATGTTGAGGCTTTCTTGCACCGCGCCCTATGCTCATTACTTTACATTTACTCGGGTTGAATTTAATCATCCTGTATCAGACCAATTTTGGAAACTGTCTGGGTCCCTTTGAAGAGTGATTCAACCCTCCTCACATTCTAATTTCCTCGTGACCTTCGATCATCACCAAACATCCCTCTGGCAAGTCATTTACACAGATCAAGAAGAGCTATGGTTCTAGAATGGTACCCTACAAAGCGCCATTAGTGACCTGAACGCATGAAGAGGAGGCTTCCCTGATAAGTGTACTTTATTCCCTTCCCTTCACCTCTCATTTCCGCCTGGAGATCCACTTTCTCCTGTGGTACTGTCAAACACTTTTTAGTAGCCAAGATACAGACAATCTACCCCAACCTTTTTCCTTCATATAAAACGCAGCTCACCCTCTTGTAGAAAACTAAGCGGTTCGTTATATACAGCGTCTCTCGCTTCGATAGTTCTCCTCTGCAAAAGGTCAGGCATTCATTTTTCTGATTATATTCTCCAACACCTTACAGACCAAGGCTGACAGCGAGCGAGACCGGTCTGCAGTACTCCTTTTCGTCTACAGACGATAAAAAAACCTTGCCGACGGTTATTTGTGTATGTATGTATGTGTGTGCGCTTATTTGAAAGTGTATTTGTGTACCGAAGTCTGTGTCTATTTATTCTAGACGCACGTGTGTTGTTTGTGTGTATGATTAAGCGCGTGCACGTGTACGTATATGTTACCACGGGGTGGACTGATGCCAATGAGGTCAGACCTTTGGCCCACCCCTCGTACTGTGTGGCCTTCTATAGCCAGCAGACGCACTTCCCACGCCACTTATTGTTTGTACTTTTTCAGTCAATATCACTCTTAATTATTAGACGGAAGACTACAATCTCATGCAGCTGCATGAAATCTCTCCCTTTCTCGTGTGCCGCATGACACGCCGGGCCAGGTGGTGTGCGGTGGTGAGCATGACGCATGGAGAGGGGGGGAGGAGGAAGGGAGGGAGGAGGGGGCTATCTTGGGGGGGTGGGGGTGGGGGTGGGGGTAGAGCGTTTGGGGAGACGTCATGCGACGCGGTGGAAAGTTCCTACTGACCCGAACAACCCACCAATCGCTGGCTCGCCCTCCTTCCCACCACCAACACTACCCCCACGCTGTGCAGCACGAGTGAGGCGGCATAAACTTAAGAGTTGGAAGCTTCAAGTATTGTGCCAGTTAGAAGAACGTTGTCCATCTTGAAAATATAGACTAGACACACATCCCTTATTGTGATTCATGTCAAATCACACCCCTTGACAGACTATTAAATTCCAAGTTTATCTCGCACATCCGATTATTCCATTAATCTGTCCTTCGCACATTCCGCTGTGTCGTAAGTATGGCTCTCGTATGATGAGGTCCAGAAGTGACATCATCTTATAGCTTGCTCATGTCTGGTCATGCTCCGAGAGACTCTGGAGAATTCTATGTCGAAGACCTTGATCCACCGAGCATTTTTAGGGCTCTGACCTCTAAAGTTCTTCTCCTCTGTCTTTCGTTTCGGCCTATTCTCTTACATTTTGCAATTTTCTTTTCTTCCTAGTCGGTCTTTCTCTTATGCTTTTGATGGATCAACCTCATCCCCTTCCCCTCAACAACAGCAGCGTCCTTCAAGATAGGATCTACCCTCTCTCTCCTACGTCCTTGCTTATTTATCACTTTCTTCGCCTGTCAACAACAGCCCCTCCTCCTGCGTCGACGGGCAGATACGGGGAGCTCTGTTCTCAGTTCAAGGTTCCGAGAGTCCTCAGGCAGGAGTTTGCGTTATAACGTTATCTCTTAGAAACAGCCGGTGATCTGCAGTGCTGTACATTCGGTAAGTAGTGACTGGGTATTACCTGCTGCTCTGGGTATACGAAAATTGGAAGTATCACAGCGTCGCTATGCAAACTTGGACTCCCGAAGCTCCGGTAGTGAGTGGCATTCGATGCCCTATGCACTTCATTGCTCTCATCCGTGTATCCATTCTTTGATAAACAGCCAAAGGCACTCATAGCGTGACGGCTCAACGCTGCATTTTTCCTGCTTCCTTCAAATGTATATCATCTTCTCTTGCCCGATCTACTTAAGTCTTCTCTCGTCAGAACAACATTTGTACACTAAGACTTGGACAGAATTTCGGACCAGAGAAGCCAATGTAACCTGGTCAAGTTTATTGCTTCTAAAGATCAACTTTCATCTCACCGTTTCCCTTTCCAAAACTTATCTCACTATCACTATCTTCTCCGTCGGTTGCCAAATTCCACCATTCAAAGACATGGTGGAATCGTTGTCAAGGATGTCACATTGCCACGCAGTGTTAATGTGACATCTGATCCATCTTAAAAAACTCTAGTGACATAAATAAATAAGTTTGCCACTAGGAATCTGGGAGTCGTCCTTCAGATGAGGATGATTCTCCACAAAGCAGATATTCCAATTGTGCACAAGACTAATTCGTCCATGTATGGAGTACTGCTCTCACATCTAGGGAGGTACTGCATCAAAATACTCACATGGCAGTTTAGTTTAAAGCAATCCCACTTTTCTACTCTCCAATCTGACCTAAAAACCTGGCCTACTTGCCTTACGCCACAAGTTTGGTTCTTTGTCACACTTGTGTTGATAACTGAGCTTCTGCTTCCAAACACTGCCTGCTTGTGTGCTCCCAAGCCATTTGCCAGACCACGTTAATACTAAGCAAACCACTGTGTCACATGATGACTGTGTGACGGATGGAAACTCTAGGCGGGCTGTTGTGGTATCTATTTCCTTCCCTAAATCGCTAAGCTTTGGAACTCTTTTCATCTTCGAAAGTCCCTCCTAACGGTTCGATCTCGCCGGTTCTAATAGGTATGCTTTTAAAAAATAACCTCCTCATTATACTTCAACCCATTTATGATTACCATCTCCAGTGTGCCTCCTAAAACTTAAAGTCTAGTCCTTAGGTCCTGAGGCCACTTCCTAGTCTTGAGGCCACACAACTGTGGCCTTCACTGCCAGACGTAAACAGCTAAACGTCCGAGAGATAGGATGTATATACTAGGTCGAAAAGGGTGAAGTCAGTGCAAGTAACGCGTCAGTACTTGCGCTGAGGAAGCCTCATATTGTGTTCCCGTGTGGATCTTAGAGCGAGCTATAACAGCCGAGTTCACTCGGAGCTTTCCAATCCTATGATTTAAAGGAATTCAGTCTCATCTGTGTGTAAATATGTTCCTAACCATTTTATGAGAGATACAGTGATAACCTATAGCAGCCATCCCACTGGTCTTCTGACAAAATCGTGTCATAATACGTATATATATGAACAGGTTTCTGATGTAGGATGCAGAACAAGCACAGCGGAAATGTTCTATCTCGATTGTTATCTGTATCTTAAAATAATATTGTATATCAGTAAGAGAGTCGTGTGACGTGATGCTAACCATGTCCTCCTCCTCCTCCTCCAACCCAAGGCTGACCAGCGTGGTGAGTGAGGCTTCCCGCGTCGCCGCTGAAGCAGCCAAGAAGAACCTCAGCTTCCAAAGCCGGGGCCTCACCGTCGTCCATGGCAAACTGTCTGACCTCAAGCCCAAGGTTAGTATTGTTATAGAGTCTGTACTCCTACTTAGCCACCATCAGCCAGAATACAATGAAACTGCAACATATTTAAAAACATTACCTGTTGAGTTTCAGAGAAGACCGCTGGTCTTTGTTCTGAGCGTTTTTAAAGAATTGTCTTTTACGCAGCAGTCAACGTTTGTGATGCTTTTTATTGCTCAGGTGCGGACGTTCGTGGAGGAGAGTGCCCGCCTCTGTCAGCCAGCGAACGTGCATATCTGTGATGGCAGTGAACGTGAGCTGCGAAACCTGCTCAACGTCATGCAGCAAGCCGGCATGATCGAGCCTCTCCCCAAGTACAAGAACTGCTGGTTGGCCCGCACTGACCCCGGAGATGTTGCTCGCGTCGAGAGCAAGACCTTTATCGT